>CM032352.1:652257-740260 GCA_019023105.1 Diglossa brunneiventris
GTGACAAACTCAGGTGGCAAAGCTGCCCCAGCTGCACAGAGTGTCCAAAACGCACAGGGGACACGGGCCAGGCTGAAGTGTCTGTCACTCCTTGTGGGAGAGGTTTCACAGGGACTTCTGTGAGGAGAGAGAAGTTTGATCAGAGGATCCACGTTCAGCCCTGAAAGAATTTCCTACCAAGGTCATTGACACAGAAACCAAGAAAGAAAGAAGGAGAAATAAGAGAAATCTGCAACTGCCTGTTCCGATGAGCACTTTGTGACCAATGAGTAAAATGTAAACTTCTGAGCTTTGTAAGAATGTACAAAAAGCATCCATGCTAGAATAAAAACAGCTTGAAGCCTTCTGAGATGGAGTGCGTGGCTTTGTGGTCTCTGCATCAATTACAACTCTTTGCACCTGAGCTGCCGAAAATGACTCCAGGAATTTGTGCCAAGCTTCAGAAATCACAGCATTAAATCATGGCTGGGGTTGGGAGGGACCCCTGAGCCCACCCAGCCCCTGCCCAGGCAGGGTCACTGCAGCAGTGACACAGGAACGTGCCCAGGGGCTTTGGGATGTCCCCAGAGAGGGAGACTCCAGCCCCTCCCTGGGCAGCTGTTCCAGGGCTCTGCCCCTCCAGGGAAGGAAGTTCTTGCTCAGGCTGGGCTGGAATTGTTGTGTTTTAGTTCCTGGCGATGGCTCCTTGTCCTGCCACTGGCACCACTGAGCAGAGTCCTCTCATTCGAGTCCGTGCAGATGAAAAAGATTGAAATTCCCCAATTCTTTTCCTATTTCCCACTTTATTTTCCTACAGAGCTGCTGGCGGGATCTGGTTTATCCCTTCAGGTCCTCAGAAAAGGCCTTGTTTGATTCTAAAGCAGAGCCCAGCAGGTCCTGAACCTTCCCTGTGCCTGCTTTCCCCTCCCTGCCCAGGGATGCTCCTGACTTGCCCTGGGATGGTTCTGTGGAGCTCAGGATTCTCTTTCATTTCCCTTTCCCCGGGAAGCCACTCCTGCCTGGCCCTGCACACGTGCAAGCACATCCAGCCCAAACTTCTCCTCTCCCTCATCCCCCCTGCAGCATCTTCTGCCCAGATGGGACAGAAAATCCCTTTTCAGAGCCGCCCATCTTCTGCTTTCAGCACCATTTCCTTGACATCCCAAATTACAACCAAATGCGGGGGAAGCAGGAACGAGCCTGAAATCAATTTCGGATCACTCCAAAGAAATAGATTTATAGCAAAAATAAATCAGCCAAACCTTTGAGGGTGGATCCACGAATTCTTGCTGCACCCTGGATGTGTTTAGTACCTGCTGATGGAGGCTGAGCCAGCCCCAGGCACCCGAGAGGGGCTGGGACAGGGCTGGGGACAAGGACAGGGGACACTTGACCTCCATGCCCAGGTTTGTGCCCCCCAAGAGGGGCTGGGAGCAGGGGGGTCCCTCCAGCCCCTGGCCCGAGGTGAATTTTAGGGTTTAAACACCACAGCCCCAGTGCCCTGAGGGGGTTTCAGCCCCCACAGCCCAGGAGAGCTGAGCTGCACCTCGGTGTAAGGCGTGAGGAACTCACACAGGGTTTACTCTGCAGTCTCTGGAGGTGGCACAGCCCTTCCCCAAGGGTGACAAAGTACAGGAATTAGGACCCCCAATGCCTAGGAAATTATTAGTATTTGATTTTAAGGCTTCAGAATGTTGGAACACTCGCTTTATTAAATCTATGTTATCTTACATTATGCTGTACTATATTTCTACTATAACGAATATTAAAGAATACCAATACCATAGTAAAATCAAGAATACTATACTATAAAATCAAGAATACTCTGCTATAAAATAAAGAATGCTGTAATAAAGAATATTAAAGAATACTTACCGCTAACTACTGAAAAGCTCATGAGTGTCTGCTGACAGTCAGGACACAGCACCTCAGTGTAAGGCACGAGGAAATCTCACAGGGTTTACTCTGCAGTCTCTGGAGGTGGCACAGCCCTTCCCCAAGGGTGACAAAGTACAGGAATCAGGACCCCCAATTCCTGGGAAGTGATTGGTGTGTGATTCTAAGGCTTTGGAATGTTGAACACTCACTTATTAAGTCTATATTGTATTACATTATACTACACTCTATTTCTACTATAAAGAGTATTAAAGAATAATATAGTAAAACAAAGAATACTATACTATAAAATAAAGAATACTATAATAAAGAATATTAAAGAATGCTTACCACTAACTACTGAAAAGCTCATGAGTGTCTGCCGACAGCCAGGACACAGCTTTGAGTGATTGGCTAAGGAAACAAAACAATTCTCAGTAGATTTAATTACTAAATTCTTCTAGGTAAATCATCTTCTAACACACTCTATGTGTGCACAGCAACAGGAGCAGCCAGCAGAGATAAGAATTGTTTTCGCTTCTTTCCCGGGGTTCCTGTGGTCGAGATGACCCCGAGGTGTTGGAAGTCTCTTTTTCCCAGCCCCAGGATCGAAGAAGGAGTCAGGATTCCTCAGCTGTGCTTTTCAGGGTTGTTTATTTTTTTTGTTTATTTTTTTTTTTATCTGTAACATTCTTTTGCTGACCTGCTGAGGTCTGTCCAGCAGGTTGGGTTGTGGCACACCGCACTCCCCAGAGGTGCTGTTATCTTTTTATATTAAAAACTGTGTGTACTTTATTTGCAATAATTTTCCAATACCTATCACCTGTGTTAGACAGTCTGTCTGTACTCTACACCAATCCAGAAGTGCCACCATCACCCAGAAGATGGAGGACAAGAAAAAGAAAGTAGAAGGACAAAGCATGCCCAAATCCCTCCATCTTCTGAACCCCCATTCTAAAACCCCAAAATGCTACTTTTCTACCTTGTGACAAACTAACATCATTCTGCTTAGACTCTTGTGGCTTGTAAATCTTCACACAAAGCTGGGAATTGTTTCCATGGGCTAAAATCGAAGGCACGTGTGTCTGTGACTCTGTGCCAAGGTCTCTGAGCCCCTGCCAGGGGCTGGGGCCATCCAGGGCAGCCAGAGCAATGTCCTGGGCTCTGATGCTTCTCCTCTGCTCCTCTCACAGCTTCTCTCTGCTCACAGGGTGTGTGAGTACCCAGAAAGGGCAGAGGGACCAATAAATGGCTTTAACCCAGAGCTGGAGTGAGCCAGGGACAGGGACAGGAGGGACCTGGGGAGGGCAGGGGTTTGGGGACAGGGACAGGGACAGGAGGGACCAGGGGAGGGCAGGGGTTTGGGGACAGGGACAGGAGGGACCAGGGGAGGGCAGGGGTTTGGGGACAGGGACAGGGACAGGGACAGGAGGGACCAGGGGAGGGCAGGGGTTTAGGGACAGGGACAGGGACAGGAGGGACCAGGGGAGGGCAGGGGTTTGGGGACAGGGACAGGGACAGGAGGGACCAGGGGAGGGCAGGGGTTTGGGGCTCATAAAGGCAGGAGAGACTCCGGCCCCAGGCCAGGCTCAGCCCCCCGACAGGGCCAGTCCCCGATCCCGGCCTTAATTTGGGCTCGGGTTTAAATGGGACCAGTTTGTTGGCAGAGCAGAGGGGGCCTGATCCTCTCACGGGGGGCTGAGGGCAAATCCCTGCTCAGCTGGGCTCCAACTGCTAGAAAGGGAAACATGAATGATAACTTTTTATATATACAATACAATAAAATACAATAAAATACAATAAAATAAAATAAAATAAAATAAAATAAACAAATATAAAATAAAATTTAAAAATTAAAATAAAATTTAAAAAATAAAATATAAAATAAAGTAAAATAAATTAAAATAAAGTATTAAACTATAATAAAATAATCAAAACAAAAAATAAAATAAACAAATATAAAATAAAATTTAATAATTAAATAAAATTTAATAATTAATTTTTTTAAAATTTTAAAATAAAAATATAATAAAATATAAAATATTTAAAACACGTTTTCTCTCTTTCCAGAAACATTAAAGCTTTGCTCCTCATTAAAACTGAGGTTCAGATATTTTGTGAAGATGATACCTGAGGAAAAATAATAATCTCACATTATCACATGCTTACATCAAAGGTGCTGACTTTAACTCATTTACTGGGGAAAAATTAACAAATTACAGATCTGAGTACCCAAACAGATTGCTGGGTTTGTTCCTCTCCCTTTCAAGAGCTTTCATTTCCCTTTGAAACCCACAGGAATACTTTGGGAAGGGGGTGCTTTGCAGCAAGGGAAGGGTAATAAAAGCTGGAATTTTGGTTTGCATTTCTCTGCCTGCTCTAATTTGTCTCCCTGCTGCAATGAGCACCGGGGGCTCTGTGGGAGCAGTCCCGGGCTGCAGAGGGGCAGGAGCCAGGTGAGAGGAGCTGGGAGGGTGCAGGACCCCACTGCAGTCAGGAGCTTTGGGGTCGGCCACAGGGACCCGTGCTGGACTCAAATGGAAAATATTTCCTCTTGGAAAAAGGAAAATATTTCCTCATCTTGGAGAGCAGACCCCCTGTGTGAGTCCTGGGCAGGGCTCAGGTCCTTGTCTTTTGGGGGGATCAGCACAAAGGCGAGGCTTGGAACCACAGAACCCCAGAATGGGCCGGGCTGGGAGGGACCTTAGAGCTCATTCCATGGGCAGGGACACCTCACACTGTCCCAGGTGCTCCAAAATCCAGTGTCCAGCCTGGCCTTGGGCACTGCCAGGGATCCAGGGATGGAATTCCATCCCAGCCCCTGCCCACCCTGCCAGGGAACAATTCCTCATTGCCAAGATCCCACCCAGCCCTGCCCTCTGGCACTGGCAGCCATTCCCTGTGCCCTGTCCCTCGGTCCCTGTTCCTGGGAGCAGAGCCCGACCCCCCCGGCTGTGCCCTCCTGGCAGGGACTTGTGCAGAGCCACAAGGGCCCCCTGAGCCTCCTTTGCTCCAGCCTCAGCCCCTTCCCAGCTCCTCAGGGATTCTCCAGCCCCTTCCCAGCTCCCTCAGGGATTCTCCAGCCCCTTCCCAGCTCCTCAGGGATTCTCCAGCCCCTTCCCAGCTCCGTTCCCTGCCCTGGACACGCTCCAGCCCCTCCAGGGCTCTCCTGCAGGACCAGAACTGGGCACAGCCCTCAAGTGTGGTCACAGCTCCTGCCTTGAGCTGGAGCAGGGACCCCACGGGCACGGCCAGGTGGCTCCAAGAGCTCCAGGAACTGCTCCAGATCTTCAGGTGCCACCAGGGCACCCAAACCCTGGGGATGGGATAATGGGATGGGATGGGATAATGGGAGATGGGATGGGATGGGATGGGATGGGATGGGATGGGATGGGATGGGGTGGGATGGGATGGGTGGGATGGGATGGGATGGGATGGGATGGGATGGGATGGGATGGGATTCCCCCTTGCTCAGGGCTGTTCCCAGATGGGGGAAGCAGCCGTGCTGGGACTGGTGAAGTGGGAAGGGGATTTCCCTTGGGGTTCAGCCTATGGAGTGGGACTGGCGAGGTGGTGTCAGAACCCAAGAAATTCCTCTGGCTGCTCTGGAGGACTCGAGACCCTGACAGGGGGCTGAGACCTTGGCAAGGAGTCACAGACACCTGTGCCTTCAATTTTAGCCCCTGGAAACAATTCCCAACTTTGTGTGAGGAGTTACAAGCCACAAGAGTTTGAGTAGAATGACAGTGAATTTATCACAGGGTGAAAACGTAGAATTTTGGGGATTTAGAATTGGGGTTCAGGAGTCAAGATGGAGGAATCTGGGCATGTCCTGTCCTTTTTCTCCTTCTTCTTGGCCTCCATCTTCTGCTGCAAATGTGGCACTTCTAGATTGGTTTAGAGACAGACTGTCTAACATAGGGGATAGGGATTGGAAAATTATTGTAAATAAAGTACATGTGGTTCTTAGTATAAAAAGCCAACACCACCCCAAGGGCAGGGACTGTGCCACAACCCAGCCTGCGGACAGAACCTCAGCAGGTCAGAGAAAGAATATAACAGGTAACAGAAAATAAACAACCTTGAAAAGCAGAGCTGAGGAACTCTGACTTCTTATTCAGTCTCAGGGCTGGGAAAAAGAGACTTTCCAACACCTCGGGGTCATCTCAACACCAGAGACCTCGTCAAGGTGGGAAGAGAATTTCCCTGGGTTCAGCCTGTGGGTGCCTGGCAGGGCTGGGCATGGCCTGACAAGCAGGGTGGGACTGCAGGGGCTAAAGCTGGAATGGGACAATGAACTGCAAGGTGCAAATGGAGCAGAACTGATCCCAGGGAGAGACCCCGGGAGCGCTCGTGCATTTTGGGGCCATTTTGGTTCATCTTGGGTGCAGCCCTGGCTGGGCTCTGGTGCTGCCCAAGGTGGGTCCATGGAGGAGATCCTTTGAATAAATCCCTGCTTTATTCTGTAGCTCTGCCCAGCCTCTGCCCTGGCTCAGCCTCACAGGGCATCCCCAGCTGGTCCTGGCTTGACAGTGACTGATCCCAGCTGGGCAGTGACTGATCCCAGCCGGTCCCAGCTCAGCAGT
This sequence comes from Diglossa brunneiventris, assembly GCA_019023105.1. Taxonomy (NCBI): domain Eukaryota; kingdom Metazoa; phylum Chordata; class Aves; order Passeriformes; family Thraupidae; genus Diglossa; species Diglossa brunneiventris. Next base: position 658,698 of record CM032352.1, read on the forward strand.
GACCAATCCCATCGGGTTCCTGTCACAGACACATTCTATGAAAAATCCTTTCCTTAGGATTTTCCCTCCTGAGAAGCTGAGAGGCCTCAGGAACAAAATGTAACCAATGGTTATCTGCTGCTGTGGAATGCAACAGGTGCATCTGGGATTGGTCTCATGGGGTTGTTTCTAATTAATGGCCAATCACAGCCCAGCTGGCTCAGACTCTCTGTCCAAGACACAAGCCTTTATTATTAATTCCTTTCTTTTCTATTCTTAGCCAGCCTTCTGATGAAATCCTTTCTTCTATTATTTTAGATAGTTTGAAATCCTTTCTTCTATTCTTTTAGAATAGTTTTAATATAATATATATGACAAAATGATAAATCAGCCTTCTGAAACGTGGAGTCAGATCCTCATCTCTTCCCTCACGCTCGGACCCCCGTGAGCACGGTCACAGGTCCCGTTCCCCCCCCGAGCCCTGGGGGTCTGCAGCACCCCTCGTGTGGACACGAGCCGGATCGGGGCGGCAATGGGGTCCCAGCAGGAGCTGCCATCTCCTCCCTCCCGCCCAGGTGCCCGGTGCGGGGCGGCCGAACCGAACCCCGGCGGGTCCCGGCGCCTGCGGCCGGGAGGGAGCGGCGCAGGAACCATCCCCACCTCCGAGCAGAACCCGGACATTGAAAGTAGCATCCATTGAGCTCCTCCGAGCACTTTCAAAGGACTTGTAAGGCTGCGGTGGCCATTGTGCTGCGGGTAGTTCTGTGTCACAACTAATTAGCGCCTAATAGCCGTGCTGGGGACAAAGTCCCCGCTTGACAAGAGAAGTCTCTTTGGGCTCGCATTCAGGCCTAATCTGACCCTGAATAGCGGAGATTACATGAGGTAATACAGCAGTTATTTCTACCTGCTGTAGTTCATAAGCTCCATCTCCAGCTGAGGCAGAGCCCCCCTCCCCCTGTACAAAGATTATTTGTCATTAAAATGCTCAGGAGCTTTTTTTTCTTTCTTTTTTTTTTTCTTTTTCTTTTTTCCCCCTTTTTTTTTTTTTTCTTTTTCTAAATCTGGATGTTGCCTCCACTTTCAGAAAGGTTTTTGAAGGAAGATTAGCAGGATTAGGAAAGGTTCACATATGTTCAGCTTCACTATTGGTATTCAAGACATCACAACTTCAGCACCACCCAGGAAGGCCAAGAAAGCCGGGAACAGAGAGGGAGAGGCAGGGAAAAAAAGGGAAAGGCGAGAGCTCTCCAGCAGGGAGAACAGCCGAGCCAGCCCCGGGCCGCGGGAATCCTTCATTCCAGAAAAACCGGGCTTGGGAAGGCTGAGCCAGGACAGAGGCTGGGCAGAGCTACAGAATAAAGCAGGGATTGATTCAAAGGATTTCCTCCATGGACCCACCTTGGGCAGCACAAGAGCCCAGCCAGGGCTGCACCCAAGATGAACCAAAATGGCCCCAAAATGCACGGCCGGGCACGGGGTCTGTCCCTGGGATCAGTTCTGCTCCATTTGCACCTTGCAGTTCATTGTCCCATTCCAGCTTTAGCCCCTGCAGTCCCACCCTGCTTGTTTTTCTCTCTGCAGCCCACGGTGTTTGTGCTCCGGCTGAGATTTGAGAGTCACCCAGTCCTTGGTGCCAGCTGGAGCAGGAATTGTTTTGTCTCCCTGCTCTGTGCACAGAGCTCACCATCCCATAATGTGAAGCTCAGACCCACACACTAAAGCAGCACAGAATGTGAAAAACAGAAAAGCTCAGACCTGAGGCATCACCTCAGCCCTCACACCTGCAGGTGGGTGTGCCCTGGGAACGGGGCATGGACGGGGAATTGCAGCCCAAGAGGGGAGAAGTCACAGAATTGACAGAATTGATAGAATTCCCAGAATCCCAGAATGACCAGGCTGGGAGAGACCTTCAAGACCATCGAGTCCAGCCCAGCCCCAGCAGCTCAACTGAACCCTGGCCCCCAGTGCCACATCCAGGCTTTGTTAAACACACCCAGGGATGGGGACTGCACCACCTCCCCGGGCAGCCATTCCAGAACTTTCTCACCCTTGCGGGAAAAACCTTTTCCCTGCTCTCCAACCTGTATTTCCCTTGGTGCAGCTTGAGGCTGTGTGCTCTGCTTGTGTCAGTGCTGCTGGAGAAAGAGCCCAGCCCCAGCTGAGCACAGGCCTGGAGAACAGCTTACATGGGGTTTGGAAATTTTCTCCCTTTTTTAGGCAACATCTTTCCCCCTTTGGGATTTCCCAAAACCCTGCAAACAATTCTTAACAGTTTTTCTCTTACCTGGCCCTTCTTTCTCCTGACATCCCCGCGCCTCCTCCTCACCCTGTGCTCCATCCTGGCGCTGCACCCACTGCTCCTTCCCCTTCCCTCTCCAGGAATTGCATTTCCTGGGCCTGGCACAAGGTGCCCAGAGCAGCTGGGGCTGCCCCTGCATCCCTGGCAGTGCCCAAGGCCAGGCTGGACACTGGGGCTGGAGCAGCCTGGGACAGTGGGAGGTGTCCCTGCCATGGCAGGGGTGGCACTGGGTGGGCTGTGAGGTCCCTCCCAAGCCAAACCAGTCTGGGATTCTCTGATGATTCCAATTCCTTCCCAGATTCCCCCTCACAAGTTCCTCAGCCTGAGCCTCTCCTGTGACTCCTCCCAGGCCCTCCTGGTTTCCCTGCTCCATGCCCAGGTCTGTGCCAGGCTCCTGACACTGAGGTGGCCACAAAGGGCAGAGCTTGGCTCTGCTGAGGTTCTGGCAAGTGTCAGAGCCCAGCACATCCCTCTGGCTGTCCTGAGCAGCCCAGACCCTGCCAGGGGGTTCAGAGACCCTGGCACAGAGCCCAAGACCCCTGTGTGGTTTTGATCATGACCCATGGAGCAAGTTACCAACCTCAGATGAAGATCTGCAAACCATGACAAATTGAGTAGAATGATAGTGAATTTATCACAGGGTGAAAAACAGATTTTGGGGTTTTTAGAATGGGGGTTCAGGGGTAAGATGCAGGAATCTGGGCGTGTCCAGCCTTTCTCCTTCTTCTTCTTGGCCTCCATCTTCTGCTGTGGTGTTGGCACTTTTGGGTTAGTTTAGAGCAGAAGCTCACTGTCTAACACAGGTGATAGGTTTTGGGAAGTTATTGTAAATATTGTACATGTAGTTTTTAGTATAAAAAGATAACACCACCCTGGGACAGGCAGGGTGCCTCTGTCTGTCCTGCTGGATGGACCTCGGCTGGACAGGAGAAAATATTTTATAGATAAGGAACAATAAAAAACCTTGAAAATGAGAACTGAAGAGCCCTGACTCCTTCTCTGACCACCGGGCTGGGAAAAGAGACTTTGTGACACATCTGGGGGTCACTGTGAGCAGCAGAGACCCCGAGAGGCAAGGAACCCCTGCAGCCCCTCTGAGGTGGCTCTGGAGGACGCTCAGCTCAGGGGCAGCTCCAGGGCCTCGCTCACAGCCAGTGCCAGGAGGAGGCTCCCTGTGGGATTTTAAAGCAGCCTTGCTATTCCAGGCATTTCCATTTCCTTCCAGCTGTTCCAGATGTGCCCGAAAGCCCAGGCACACGTGGGGAGGGGTCAGGGATGCTCCGGCCGGGGGAGCAGCTCCAGCTGACCCTCACAGGGGAAACAGCACAGGGAACCCAGAGTAATGAATCCAGCATGTCCTGGAAGATCAAGACTCTGCCAGAGCCTCACCAAAAGGGAGGAACCTCCCCCTGTTTTTTCCTCACAGCAGGCACATAAAACCCCTGCCAAGACAGGAAAATCCCTCTGGAGCTCCTCAGCTCGGGAGGATCCTCTGGGAATCCAGTGGGAGAAATAGGAGCCTTTTTTTGAGCTAGGTCTTGTAAGCTCTATTTCACACTTAAGATAGCTTAACTACTTTTAGAGGCATAAAATGAGCAGGATGGCTTTTGTTGCAGCGTCGGAAACAAAAAGGTTTTAATAAAAGACAAAACAATAAACTTTTTATAGAGGAAAATTGATATAGGTGCAAGAGGCTTTTTTGCTTTTGGTGAAACACCTCACAAAAGCCGTTAGTTTCTTTGTTCTTTTTCGAGTAAATTGCCCAAGTGGGACTTTTTGGCTCCTGTGCAATTAGCCATCCTTAAGTTTGAGGTGAAGTCCCTCGAGTCCTGTGAGTTGCCTTTTTCACCTAATCGAAGAGAGGAACTTCTGGGCTTATTTCCCTTTTAAAAGGACAGAGGAGAGCTTTGTCTCTCCATCAACAAGAGGAACATTCCTACAGGTGGGAATTGGGGGCATTCCAGCACAGACCACCCCTGGCACCGAGCTGGGGCACGCAGCCACAGGCTGGTGGCATAAACAGATCTCAGCAGGGCATGGGGAGAGAGGGACAGCCTGGAGAAATCCTAAAAAACTCCCAGGACTGCAGGAATATTGGCCCTCAGATGAAGGGGGAGGTGTGGGGTGAAGTGATGTGAGAGCAGCTCCCAGGAGCATCAATCCCTGCTGGAGGTTTGGGGAGGGAGGCAGAGAGCACGGAGCTGCAGATCCCGAGGGTCCAAACTTGGCATGTGAGCCAGCCCTGGTCTGTCTGCTGGGTGTGGATCCTGCTGGGTGTGGATCCTGCTGGGTGTGGATCCTGCTGGGAATCCTGCTGGGTGTGGATCCTGCTGGGTGTGGATCCTGCTGGGTGTGGATCCTGCTGGGTCTGGATCCAGCCTGGGAATCCTGCTGGGTGTGGATCCTGCTGGGTGTGGATCCTGCTGGGTGTGGATCCTGCTGGATTTGGATCCTGCCTGGGAATCCTGCTGGGTGCAGCATTCCAGAACATCTCTCCCTGGAGAGTGCCTCTGGTTTTGCTGTTTCCTTGTTCCACATGGATTTGCCTCCCTCACACACACGAAGGGCAGTTCCTGCTCGCACAGGAGCTGCTTTGGGGTTTTATTTGATAAAGAACGATCTGGTGCCTCCACTAAAACGGGGCTTCTCTCTGGAAAGGGAAATCAAACTTCCCTTCCACGACAGGTTTGATTAAACCTCCCTTGGGGCAACAAGATTTTATATGGGATGGTTTTACCTCTTCCTGCAAAACTTACTCCCACTGTTTTATGGAAGGCAAAAAAAGAGGAAAACTCACCTGTTCCCTGTCCCACACCTGCGAGGGCCCCGAGGCCACCCCACCCCAAGCCAAACTGGGAAATGGGAAAGCCCAGCTGAGCCTGGCTGCTTTTTATATTCAATTTTCCTTCTGGTTCTTATTAAAAAGTACCAAAGGAGAAGGAGGGGGGACCCAAACCTCTGTGCGAACCCCAGCACTTCCCAAGGGTGCCGGGGGGAGTCAGCCCCGAGCCCCCTCCCCACGGCCCGGGGAGGGGGAGGCTGGGGAGGGCTGCGGGAATATTCGTGAGCATTCGTGAGCATTCGTGAGCATTCGTGAGCATTCCTGAGCATCCGTGAGCATTCCTGAGCATTCCTGAGCATTCATGAGCGGGCTGGGCCCGGCCTGCGCGGGCTGCGCCGGCTTTGCTGAGCCGCACGCAAGGAGCAGCTCCGGTGCCTGCGCTCCGCTGCTCGCAGTGCCCGGTCCGGGGAGCCCGGTCCGCTCCGGGAGCTCAGCCCGGGGAGCCTGGTCCGCTCCAGGAGTCCAGCCCAGCCCGGCCCGGCTCGGGAGTTCAGCCCTGCCCAGCCCAGCCCACCTCGGCTCGGCCCGGCCCAGCCCGGCCCAGGCCTGCTCGGGAGCTCAGCCCAGCCCGGCCCTGCCCAGCCCAGCCCGGCCCAGCCCAGCCCAGCCCGGCCCGGCCCAGCCCGGCCCAGCTCAGCTCAGCCCGGCCCAGCCCAGCCCGGCTCAGCCCAGCCCTGCCCAGCCCAGCCCAGCCCGGCCCAGCCCGGCCCAGCCCAGCGCAGCCCGGCCCAGCCCTGCTCGGGAGCTCAGCCCAGCCCGGCCCGGCCCAGCCCAGCCCGGCCCGGCCCAGCCCGGCCCGGCCCAGCACCCCCCGTTTCCGCAGCTGTGCCAGGGCTGCGCCGCGGGGTTACGGCTGAAAAGGCGGTGGCAAAGCCAAGCCCAAGCCCCATCCCGCTCCTCCTCCTCCTCCTCACGCCGGGGCACGGGAGCAGCGCTGGGGGCAGATCCCGCGGGGCTGCCGGATCCCCTCTCCTGCCAGGGGCTGGAAGGAGCGGCGGGGACAATCCCGGCCAGGGGCAGGGACAATCCTGGCCACGGGCAGGGACAATCCTGGCCACGGGCAGGGACAATCCCGGCCAGGGGCAGGGACAATCCTGGCCACGGGCAGGGACAATCCCGGCCAGGGGCAGGGACAATCCTGGCTCCGCTGGAGAAGCCCCCAGGGCCAGCCAGGGGTGCAGCGGGCACCACCCTGCAAAGATCCCGGAGCCCACAGGAAAGCCACATGGCACCTTCATGGAACCAGGGAATCCCAGAATGGTTTGGGTTGGGAGGGGCCCCAAAGCCCACCCAGTGTCACCCCTGCCATGGCAGGGACACCTCCCACTGTCCCAGGCTGCTCCAGCCCCAGTGTCCAACCTGGCCTTGGGCACTGCCAGGGATGCAGGGGCAGCCCCAGCCTCTCTGGGCATCCCTTGGCACACCCAGCCCCCCTGAGCGACCTCCCCCTTGCCCAAATTCAGCTCCGGGGTGGGGCTGACAAACAGGAGCCGATGGCTTAAAGCCCGCCCGGGAAAGTTGGGAAGAGCCGAGGAGGGCCATATGGCTCCAGCATCCCTAAAAATGTAATTGCTGCCTTCAGGTGGCCGCACAGCCTCTCCTTCTAATGAGAGAGATATTGAAAGACCTGAACTGTTTGTGTGACATTTCAATAAATAATGCGGAGATTTGACAACATTTCCATATTCCTCCTTTAATGTCTGAATGTCTCTGACTTAATCCCAGTTCCTTGGCATTTTTATTACTGTTTGTTACACTAACAAGTGAGATTATGAGAATTCTAATGAAGGCTTCCAGTGAAAACCTCTGTGATTAAAATGCCATAATAACAGTTGCATGCATTTATGTGCCTGATTATCATAATCTATTTAGCACAAGTAAACACACAAACAGAAGGAGAAAAGCGAGCCCACTGCCACTCCAGCGAAAGGAGAATTGGAAATGAGGGAGAAACAATGTAAATATGTAAATGTCTTTGTGTATTCTTTTTATCTTTTTTTTCTCATCCTTGCTCCCCTCCCCAGCCCCCCCGCCCCGTGTGCTAATGAGACATCCACGGTTCGTCACATGTGGTCCTTCTTTGCCGGCCGGGGTGCGGGTTTTGGGCCATCTGCTGGGGCCACCGTGCCGAACAAAGGCACCCCGAGGGCGGGGGGGACACTGCCGCAACCTTTGACATCGCGGCCGGCGGGGACCGCTGTCCTCCCGTGCGGGCTGGGGTTTGCTCACTGCCAGCGCCTCCTTCAGCTGCTCCCCCGGCAGTGCCAGCCCCGGCTCGGGCCCCCCCAAAACTGTCAGCACGCCGAGGAGGAACCTCGGGAAATTTCTGATAGACACTTGGCTTTCCAGCCTTCTGGGGAGGGGCTTTTTTCATATTAATACACAAATCTGTGACAACCTGGTGGGAGGGATTGTCCCACTCTGCTCTGGGCTGAGGCAGCCTCACCTCCAGTGCTGGGACAGTTCTGGATGTGTCAGTATCAGAGAGATCCAAGAGAGAGCCCAGAGGAGGGACACGGGGCTGGGGAAGGGTCAGGAGGGGCCCCCCGAGGTGCCCTGGCCAGCCCAGCCTGGAGCAGCCTGAGCTCAGAGCTCCCCGGGGCTGCAGCTCCTCCCGAGGGGCAGCGCAGGGACAGCTCCGAGCTCTGCTCTGGGACAGGGACAGCACCAGGGAGCGCCTGGGGCTGGGCCAGGCCAGCTCAGGCTGCAGAGCAGGGAAAGGTTCTTGCCCAGAGGGTGCTGGCACTGCCCAGGCTGCCCAGGGAATGGGCACGGCCCCGAGGCTGCCACAGCTCCAGGAGCCTTTGGCCAGCGCTGCCAGGGATGCCCAGGCTGGGCTTGGTGGGCTCTGGGCAGGGCAGGGGTGGCACTGGGGGATCCCTGGGGATCCCTCCAGCTCAGGATATTCTGGGATTCCAACTTCTCCACTCCAAGAACCTCCTACAAGGCTGGCAGTGAAAAGCCCTGGGCCAGGGAGTTTCCACATGAGCCCAGCTCTTGTTGCCTCCACATCAAACCCTCTCTGAAGGCACCAATCCCTCTGGCTGAGGAATCATTTCCACAGCAACCAAACCCTCAGGGCTCGGTCAGACAGGTGCATTCACCTGTAGCATCAGGAGTTTTGAGTTTTCCTTATGAGCACAGAGTAGGGACAGGACAAAAGGATAACCTGAGGAAAACTGCAGGGAAGCAAAACACACCCATGGCTTTGGACTCTCTCAGCACTAAAGCTTTGCCAGGGCTGGCTCATTTTTAAGGAGCTCCCAGCCAAACTCAAGCCATGGAAAGTGGAAAAGAAAAGGGGAGTATGAGAGTAACAAAAGTGGAAAAGTGTGACAAAGGGTTCTGAAAACGTTGGTCAGGAAACTTAAATGAGAACTGGAAACTCATGCTGCAATTCATGGGAAGAAAGACACAGAATGGGTCCAGAGGGTGCTGTGATGCCCCAAGAGCTGGAGCCCCTCTGCAGCCAGGCTGGGAGAGCTGGGGGTGCTCACCTGGAGAGGAGAAGGCTGCAGGGAGAGCTCAGAGCCCCTGGCAGGGCCTGAAGGGGCTCCAGGAGAGCTGCAGAGGGACTGGGGACAAGGATGGAGGGACAGGAGCCAGGGAATGGCTGCCAGTGCTCTGGGAATTCCATCCCAGGGAACAATTCCTCATTGCCAAGATCCCATCCAGCCCTGCCCTCTGGCACTGGCAGCCATTCCCTGTGTGCTGTCCCCGCATCCCCTGGAAATTGTCTCTCTCCAGCTTTCCTGGGGCTCCTTCAGGCCCTGCAAGGCCACCCTGAGCTCAGCCCAGAGCTTCTCCTCCCCATGAACAATCCCAAACCGTTCCTGTCAGTCCCGGGGGTGTGAGGCGGTTCCAGGGATGGCCCTGCCTGGGAGGGACCTGAGGAGCCTGACAGACACAAGACCCGGGGTCCGGCCTGCCTTTTAAATAGCAATTTAATTATTGTGTTCTCGCTGACAGCAGGCTCTTGAGTGTCAAAAGTTTATAAATAAAAAGGTTTTTTTTCCTGCTGAATGAGACCAGGAGATGGCCAATTTCCCGCATGTTTTTAATCCTGCAGATATCACAAACATCAGCTCTGGTATTTCTGAGGCTTCCCTCTGGGTGACTCCTGTGAAGATGAGAAGCTTTTCCCGTCTGTGATTGAATGGGAAGGCATGCTGAGATTTTGGCAAGGCGCGTGTGTCTCCAGCACTTCCACGGAGCAAGTGTGAACACAAACAAATCCAGCGCTGGAAAAGAGGAGAGCCCCGAGGGAGCAGCAGCGCCCGCCCCGCTCCGAGAACTCGAGTTTCCTTCTCGGAGCCCGCAGGTATCAAATGTGTTAATTGGGCAGGTGGAGCTGCACCAGGGCTGGGCTCCACCTGGAAGTCCGAACAGCAAAATACATCTGTACCTGATTGAGACGCAGCCAGAAGGAAATTAATGCAAAGGAAAAAAAAAAAAAAAAAGAAAACGAGGAAAAGGGGCCAGACCTGAGTGCTGGAGTTTCTTTCTCTGTGACTGTGCTCTCACCCCCCGATCGGCGGGCAGAGCTCCCCGAGCTCCTCTCCTCGCAGCTCTGTGCTCCCGAGGGGTGCGGCAGCGGCGACCCCAGGGGAGGATCCCTGGAGATCCCGGCCTGAACTGGGAGCTTCCCGAGGCTCTGGAGCCGCGCAGCCCAGCCTGGAGCCCAGATGGGCGGCAGACAGCTCTGACTTCCCGAGCTCTGACTTCCCAAACCGCGGCCGCAGCCCGGCCTCGGTCCCTCGGATGCCTCGGATTCCCCCCGGCCGGAGCGGGGCAGCTCCAGCGGGGCCGAGGGCATCCCTGGGCTGGGGCGATACGGGCGATAAACCCCTCTGGCAATAACCTAGTGGCATTCCAGGCGATTTCCAGCATGAAGGCAATAGTCTGGTTTTTATTAAGTTATCACTTCATCATGTTCCCTGATTGCCTTCATTCATGCCTTAGTTGTCTACAGACGCTATTAAAAAAATAATACATATTCATAGCGCAGCAAATGGGCTCTGCTCCACATTTTAGTGTCAAAATCAAGTTCGGGTGAAGGGCTCCTCTGGGAACCCTCCGGGGCCGCTTCCCGGGATGCGCCAGCGAGGGGCGGCTGCGGCGCGGAGCCTTCCCGGGTCCGGGGAGGGGGAGGTGCGACATTTCATTTGTCATCTCACGGCAGGGACCGTCCCCTTCTTCCTCGCACCCCCCTGGCAGGACCGGGCTGCCCTGATCCCAATCCCGATCCCTGTCCCGGTCCCGGTCCCGATCCCGATCCCGATCCCGATCCCGATCCCGATCCCGATCCCGATCCGGTCCCGATCCCGGTCCCAGTCCCGCGGGCTGCGGGCTGGACAGAGCTCGTGTCCAGACGGATGGACAGTGGTCACCAAGGACATTGCTCCCTTAGGGACTCAGATCCTGAGATTTCTGCTGCGGACTCGGAGAGGGGTTTCCTCCCTGCAGGGGGGAGAGGGGAAAAAAAAAAAGAAACGAGAAAAAAAAAAAAAAGAAAGAAAGAAACAAGAAAAAACGGAAAAGAGAAGAAAAGGGGAAAAAAAACCAAAAAAAAAAAAAAAAGAGGGGGGAAGGAAAAGGAGAAAAGAGAAAGGAAAAGGAGAAAAGGAAGGGGAAGGAAAAGAGGAAAGGGAAGGGGGAGGGGGAAGGAAAAAGGAAGGAAAAGGAAAAGGAGCCAGCCCGCTGCCCATTTCTCCCTCCCGAGCCCCCAGGGTGATGCCAGAACGGGCTCAGGACGCAGCGGCCCCGAGCTCCGGCTGCCCCCCGGCACCCCGGCCCTCTGTCCATGCCCGCCCTCTGTCCATCCCCTCTGTCCATCCGTCTGTCCATCCCGCTGCCCAGGCCATGGCTGGGGGCTGTCCCCGCCGTTCCCCGCTGTCCCCTCCGGCAGGTGAACCCCAGCTCTGCTCCAGGGCCCCTCTCCAGCCCCGGGGGGCTCCCGGGAGGTTCCTGCCGGGGCCGCGGGGGCTGCAGGGCCCGGCCCGCTGCCGGAGCTCCGCCGCTCCCGGGGCTGAGCCTGGCGGACCCCACGGGGAATGCGGGACCCCCATCCCTTTGACAGCTTCCTCTTTGGAGAAGGGAAGGTCCCAGCCCTTAGGAAAGAAAACTGCGGAGCCCTGGCGGACAGCAGGCGAGCGCTGCGGCGTTTTCCCCGCTGCCCTGGGGGCGATGCCCCCGCCCGCCGCCCCGCCCGGCCTGGCCGGGGCCCGTTCCCCCTCCACCGGCCGGGCCCTGCCGGGAGCCGGGAGCGGCCCCGGGGCTGAATTCGTTGTGCTCGTTGTTGCCCTGTTTCCTCCTCGGAGCCGCCAGGGGAAGGCAGCGCCCGGCTCCGGCTGCCGCTCCCCACAAAATAAACCAAACTTTGCACAGCTCCCCTCCCGTCCCGCTCCGCACCTCCGGGGCTCAGCCCCAGCCCCCCATCCTCGGGGGTCCCCCCTGCCCGCCCCGCGTCCCCGGTGGCCGGGCCGGGCGGCAGCGGGACACACGGACACACGCCGGGCGGCGGGCCCGGCTGTCGCGGGGACAGATTTTCCTAATTGACCTGTTACGGATCATCCCCGCAACCGTTGGGAAACACATTTCCACGCTTCACTTCTTAACGTTTTAAATACATATTTAACGGATGGTTGAGGCTTGCCGGGCCAGCTGGGAAACACACGGGTGTAAAAATAATACAACAAAGGCAAAGGGGCCGGGGGGGCCGGCGGGGAGGGGGCGGCCGGGGGATTTACCCCAGTGCGAGGAAGCTCCGACCCTGTTGCGCGGAGCCGCCGGGGCGAGGGCTCTCGCCGGGAGCCGGGCGAGCGGCGCAGGAAGGCGGGAGGCATTTCCGAAGGTCATTTTTTGTTCGTTTGTTAACGTCTTTTACTCTTTCTTTCCTTCTTTCTCTCCCCTCTCCCGCTCCCGTCTCGCTGAAGACTTTTTTGGGGCAGATTTAAGCGGCCTCTCCAAGAACTTCTCCAGGTCTCTGCAGGGCCGGAGCCAGGGGGATGCTCGGGGCGATTCGCTCGTGGGGAACGGAGAGGCTGAAATCCCGCTTTTCTCCGCGTCTCTTTGCACCACTTGACGGGGGAATAACGCCCGGGCTCGGGGCAGGAGGGGGCACCGGGCGGGGGAAGCGCTGCCCGCTGCGTGCACCGGGGAGCACCGACGTGCCGGGGGCTGCTTGGTCCCGTCCCCGTTCACGTCCCGTCCCGTCCCGCCCCCCCAACAGCTGTTCCCGGCGCTGTCATTGTTGCGGTTTATTATGGATTTGACAAAAGTCCCCCCCCCCCCGCGCCGGGCTCCCCGCGCCGCTCCGGCCGGCGCCCCCCGCCCCACGGAGCCGGAGCGGCCCCGGTGACATCAGCCGTGTCCCCGCCGCCGCCGCGGATTGGCGCAGCCCCCCTCCCTCCCGCCCGGTGACATCGTTCCTCCCCGGCGCGGCTATAAAGCGGCCGCGGCTCCGCCGCAAGGTGCGCGCTGCTGCCGTGCTCGCCCGTCCCGGCGCGCCGCTCGCCACGGTGAGTGCCCCCCGCGCCCGCGGCCCCGCGCGGACCCCGAGCCCGGAGCCAGGGGAGGGACGGGACGGGACGGGACGGGACGGGACGGGAGTCGCCCCCGGTGAGGCGAGGGCGGGCAGCGGGGCCGGTCCCGCCGGGCCGTCGCTCCCCGGTTCGGCGGAGCGGGCTCGCCGACGGGGCGGGCGCGGGGCCCCGGCGCTGACGCGGGGCCGCCCGCGGGCTCTCTCCCCTCCCCGCAGGCTGCCCGGTGCGCGCCGCCGCCCCGCCCGCCGGGCCATGGACTCGGACGCCAGCCTGGTTTCCAGCCGCCCGTCCTCCCCGGAGCCCGATGACCTCTTCCTCACGGCCAGGAATAAAGGCAGCGGCGGGGGCTTCACGGGCGGCACCGTGTCCAGCTCCACGCAGAGCGACTCCCCGCCGGAGCTGAGCGCCGAGCTGCGCAGCGCCATGAGCGCTGCGGGGGTGGTGGTGGTGGACAAGCTGGGCTTCAAGTCCTCCTCGTCGTCCTCCTCGTCGTCCTCCTCCTCCTCAAAGAAGGACAAGAAGCAGATGACGGAGCCGGAGCTGCAGCAGCTGCGGCTGAAGATCAACAGCCGGGAGCGCAAGCGGATGCACGACCTGAACATCGCCATGGACGGGCTGCGGGAGGTGATGCCCTACGCGCACGGCCCGTCGGTGCGCAAGCTCTCCAAGATCGCCACGCTCCTCCTGGCGCGCAACTACATCCTCATGCTCACCAACTCCCTGGAGGAGATGAAGCGCCTGGTCAGCGAGATCTACGGCGGCCACCACGCCGGCTTCCACCCCGCCGCCTGCCCCGGCGGCATGGGCGCGCACTCGGCGCCGCTGCCCGGCCACCCGGGCCACCCGGCCTCGCACCCCGTGCACCACCCCATCCTGCCCCCCGCCGCCGTCTCCAGCGCCTCCCTGCCCGGCTCCGGCCTCTCGGCCGTCAGCTCCATCCGGCCCCCGCACGGGCTCCTCAAGTCGCCCTCGGCCGCCGCCGCCGCCGCCGCCCCGCTGGGCAGCGGCTTCCAGCACTGGGGGGGGATGCCGTGCCCCTGCAGCATGTGCCAGGTGTCGGCCCCGCCGCACCACCACGTCTCCGGCATGGGCACGGCCAGCCTGCCCAGATTAGCCACCGACACCAAATGAGTCCCTCCCGCCGCGCCCCCGGCACCTCCAGGACCTACAGACGCTCCCCCCCGGCGGCAGCGGGACCGCCCCGCTCCGCTCCCGGGGCCGCCGGAGGGGCGGCGGGAGGCGATGGAGCCGGCCCGGGGTCTCCCCGAACGCGGGGGGACCCCCCCGGGACGGTAAAGCCCGGCGCACCTCCCGTGTTTTTAATTTTCCGACGATGCCGCGGACTCCGCCGGAGGGGAGGGCGGCGGAGCCGGGGCTCGCCGCTAGCGGAGGAACCAGAACTGCAGAGGGGCTTTGGCTCGTTCATTCGTTCCTTCGCTCCTTCCCTCCCCTCTCCCGGTCTCGTTTCTACACGCGGAGCCTTCCGAGGCGCTCCCGGCTCGCATCCCCCGGATTGCTCATCCCGGGGGCTCCGGGAGCGCCGCGTTCTGCCCCGCTCTCCCCCCCCCGGGCTGCGCCGGTTCCCTCTCCGGTGCGGGGTTGTAAATAGACAATAACGACGCGAGTCCGCTCTGCCTGAGCTTTCCGTCCGTGCACTTGTTGTGTGTCAGCCTCATGAGTGAAAAAGGGGTCGGTTTGCCTTGATTTCCTTCGTTTGGGTTTTGGGGTTTGGTGGGTTGTTTTACTTTTAAGCGTATAACACGTTTGTTTCGGTTTTTTTTTTTTTGTTTTTTTTTTACGTTCCTGCCACCTTTAACAAAGTTTGAACTCTTTAATGCTCTTTCTGTGTAGGAACTTTCACGCTGTCCGTGTTGCAATACTGAGAACTTGGGCTTGTTTCTGAAATAACAACTTTTCTTATCGCTGCCCCTTGCAGAGATTTTATCATCTGTTTATTTTTGTAAAAAAAACAAAAAACAAACAAACAAAAAAGAAAAAGAAAAAAAAAAGTTGCTAAATAATATTTATTACTTGTTTGGTTGCAAAAAAAAAAAAAAAAAAAAGAAAAAGAAAAAAAAAGTGATCCACTGTTGAAATTTTAAATAAATTTAAAAAAAATTTAAAAAAATAAAAAAAAGAAAAGCATTTTAAATAAATGTCCTTTTCCTCTTCCTCGCTGTTCCAGGGAGGCGGAGACAGACGGGGAAGGGATGGGAATATTTGAATATTTTAGGCGCATCCTTGACTTTCGCGAAGTTTTTTGTCAGTTTGCCTCGCCGGCGAATAGAAACCGTTGAGGGTTGGGTTGGGGGTTTTTGGTTTTGGTTTTTTTTTGGGTTTTGTTTGTTTTTTTTTTTTTGTTTTTTTTTTTTTTTTGTTTTTGTTTTGTTTTTTGTTTTTTTGTTTTTGTGTTTTTTTTTTGTTTTTCTTTCCTTCTCATTTATTCCATTTAGAATCAGAGCGGCGAGGAAGAACCGACCGGTACCGCGTCGGTAACGTGAAAATTTCTGTCTGTCGAATGCAGCGCTTGGCAAAAGCGAAATACTAATTAAATATTAATTCGGGGAGAGGAACCATCCAGCTTGGCGCTGGCGAGTTCGCTCCCTGCCGTGGCGTCTGCGCATTTGACCTTCAACTAAAAACCCACCAAACGAAAATCCACGCAAAACAAAATTATCTGGGGACAGCCCCTCATTATTTTCCCTCCCGAAGCCGCTGGTGTCTGTGGCCCGGGGAGGTTTTGGCAGTTCTGGGTGCAGGTGTTGTGGCAGGAGATATTCCGCACACCCCGAGGAAAGGGCTCCGGGGTTTCTGGGGAGAAGGAGCTCGGGGGGCTCGGGACGGGCTGAGGGTCCCACAGTGAGGTTCCGTCTTCCTGCCCCACAAACGGCAGCACATTGATTTCGATATTTCGGGCTGCACCCGCAGAAATACACAATTATTCATCGCTCTGACGGCTCGGGGGGAGTTTGGGGAGCGCAGACACCGGCGGGGAACGAGAGCGGGGCCGGACCCAGGGGACTCCTTGTTTGGTTTGGGTTTTTCCTGCAAACAGAGCGGTCCCGGGTGGCCGGGCCGCGCTGGCTCCCCGCGGGCTGCGGCGGCTCCCGGGCGCTCCTGCGGGGCTGGGCCCCGCTCCTGCCTTCCTTCCCAGCCCCTCCAGGAGAGGGGAGGGGGCTGCGGAGGAGTGTCCCCCACCCCGCACCCTGGCAGGGATGATGGCCATGCCCCAGCCCCTCCATGAGATTCCCCTTCCCCTTCCCGCAGCCCGGCCAGCACGGCCCTGGCACAGACACAGCCCAGGGGACACACGACGAGCACGGCGCTGGTGGAGCCTTCCCCTCGGCCCGGGGGGCTCCGCTGGTGCCCCCGGCTTTAGGGGCCGCCCCAGGTGTGGGTTCGGTGCCGCCCTGCTGCTCCCCCCGCCTCTGCCGCCTCCCGCCGCGGGAGAAAGCCCAGACAAGGAGCGGGCAGGTGTCCGCCAGCGCCTGGGGACGGTGCCCGGGACCGGAGCCTTGTGCCAGGCTGCGCTGTGCCAGGGGCCGACCGGGACAGCGGAGGGGCAGCGGTGCCCGGGGCCGCCGGGCCCAGCGCTCCCCGAGCACGGTGGGGAGCGGCGCCCCCCGGGCCGGTTCGGCTGCCGCAGCCCCCGGGCCGGTTCGGCTGCCGCAGCCCCGGTATCGGTGCCAGCCCCCCCGCACCCGCCGTCCGCGGGGAGGCCGCGATGAGCAGAGCAGCTTTCCCAATTAGCGGAGCTCCGGCGAGGGAGCGCTGCTGCGGAGGAAGGGCAGGAGCAGGTGAGAATTAGAGGGAGCATCATTAGGAGCTGTTCTTTGTCTCTATTAAAGGCAATAATTAGCACCCTGACAGATGCAAAAGTCGGCAGTGGCCAGAAGCTGGTAAATCCTGCTCGTCTGCCGGCCCGGCTCGCCCCCCGGAGGGGCCTGGCCCTGTCGCTAACAGGTGGCCCCGGGGAGCCCCGACGGGCAGGGGGGGACAGCGGGGACGCGGCGCTGCTGCGGCGGCCTTCCGGCCACACAGGTGCCCAAAGAGCGAGGGCAGCATCGCCCCCCGCCCCAAATGGCCCCTGCCCACCAGGCCGAGGCCGCGCATCCTCCCCGGGAGCGAGGGACACCCGGGACTGGCACCGGGGCTGGCACCGGGGTTGGTATCGAGTCATGCCGGGCACCGCCTGTGCTCCCCAAAGCCCCCATCACAAGCTACCTGCGACCCGTCACGGGGTCCTGCGCGCCCCCCCAGAGCTCCCCATATGTTCCCCGGCCCAGGGAGGGCCCCGCGGGCCCGCAGCCGGGTAAGGTTACGGCGGGGGGGGCCCATCTGCTCCGTGGGGCTCCTGCGCTGGGCACCGGCCGGGAGCCCCAGGGACCCCTCCCTCCACCCTCCTCTGGGGTTTAGGCACTCCCGGGTCTCTCGTGACCTATCCCGAGAGGAGCAGGAAGGCCCTGCCCGCACATCCCGGCTCCCTCCTCACCCCTCACTCTTTTCCTTCCTCTTTCCCCAACCTCCTGCCCGCTTTCCCCTTCTCTTTCCCTCCTTCCCCTTCCTCTCTCTTTCCATTTTCTCCCTCTGTTCCCCACCGTGCCCAGGCCCAGAAGGGAGAGAGGGGCGGGCAGAGCTCACCAGGGACTGCAGTGACAGCACAGGGAGCAAGGGGGGAAAACTGAGACAGGGGAAATTCAGGCTCAATATTGGCAATGAGGAATTGTTCCCTGGCAGGGTGGGCAGGCCCTGGCACAGGGTGCCCAGAGCAGCTGGGGCTGCCCCTGCATCCCTGGCAGTGCCCAAGGCCAGGCTGGGCACTGGGGCTGGAGCAGCCTGGGACAGTGGGAGGTGTCCCTGCCATGGCAGGGGTGGCACTGGGTGGGCTGTGAGGTCCCTCCCAACCCAACCCATTCCATGACTCAATCAGCACATTTCAGGCAGAGACAAAAAGGCATCCAGGAAACCCAAGAGGAAGGGAAAGGTTGTTCATATCTCATTTCAACGGGGATTTCTTCACCCTCTGCCTGGTAAATTTTAAGCCAAGGTGACCAAAATCTGCTGCAAATCCTTGACTGAGGCATTTCTCTTCTGCAGGGCACCAGCGCTGCCTCCTGCCAGTGCAGCCCTGTGGGATGGGATGGGGTGGGATGGGGTGGGATGGGGTGGGATGGGATGGGTGGGTGCGATGGGATGGGGTGGGAAGGGATGGGGTGGGATGGGATGGGATGGGATGGGATGGGGTGGGATGGGATGGGATGGGATGGGATGGGATGGGATGGGATGGGATGGGATGGGATGGGATGGGATGGGATGGGATGGGATGGGATGGGATGGGATGGGAGCTGCCAGAGCCCCTGCACAGGGCTGCAGGATCCCTCCCCTTTCACTGGGATGAATGTTCAGAGTGAGCACCCACAGTCCCCTTAAGACCTTCCCAAACAAATCCTTCACAGAAAAATGTGGTTCTGTTTAACTCCAACCTCTGCCCAGGAGCCCTGGCAGGGTGAGGCTCACAGGTCCCACTCACCTCATGAGAGTCTCCCCACGCTGGTATTTTGGGGCCAAAGTGCCCCTGGACATCCCTGCAGTGTCCCCAGGGCAGGGCCGGGGTGCTGGGTGGGACAGGGGCCGGGGTCACTCCAGGCACCCCATGGCACAGCCCTGGCAGTGCCAATCCTGGGCTCCTGTTTCACTGCTCTGGTTCTTACGCTTCCAGAGGGGATGGGCTGATGTCCTGTGTGCTGTCTGCTGGCCCAGGGGACACTGCTGTGACAGGAGCCAGCAGCCCCAGGTGATGCCAGCAGCTCCTGGAGGGGCAGGGCAGGGTGTGGAGCTGTCCCTGGCAGGGGCTTTTCCATCCTCTGTGGGACAGGGAGCTCCAGGGGACTCAGCATTATCCAAATCATCCCAAATGCTCGGGTGCAGCTGAGGGATGGGTTCTCCAGAGCGACCATGGGATCTCAAGAGTTTGGGGTTGGGAGGGACCTCTGAGCCCACCCAGCCCCTGCCCAGGCAAGGTCACTGCAGCAGTGACACAGGAATGTGCCCAGGGGCTTTGGGATGTCCCCAGAGAGGGAGACTCCAGCCCCTCCCTAGGCAGCTGTTCCAGGGCTCTGCCCCTCCAGGGAAGGAAGTTCTTGCTCAGGCTGGGCTGGAATTGTTGTGTTTTAGTTCCTGGCCATGGCTCCTTGTCCTGCCACTGGCACCAACATCCCCAGGAGCCCCCAGCTCCCTCCAGCCAGCCCTGCAAGCCTGGTTTTCCATGGAAGGTTTAGGTGGAAGGGAGGTTTTCCCAAACCTCACTCCTGAGAGCCCTTTCCCTCCTCACAGCCAGGCTGGGAGTGATCCCTGGGCTCTGCCAACTCTCTGGGCATCACCCAAACTGAATTTGCCTCTGCAGGCATTACATATTCTAATATTTCTGCCAGAAATTGTTAAGGGAGGCAGTGACTGGTGATGGCAGTGGGGCCACGAGGCTCTGCCAGCCCCATCTCTGCTTTTAAAGGGCACAAAGTGCTCCAGTCCTTCTGGGTCAGTATCAGAACTCCCAGCGTTCATTCATTAGGAAGAATCCAGCTTTAAATACTGGATCAACAAGGAACTGCAGCATTACATGGATCAGTTTTTATAGTGGACACATCTCAAAACCTGTCTCAAGTGAATGAGATCCAAATACTCTGGAAAACATCTGTGGAAATTTGCCCACTCTCTAAACTTGCAGAGGCGTGGAGTTTACATCACTGAGCAGCACAAAGTGACAATACCCCGGCCCACACCAGAATAAAAAGACAAATTCTCCTCAGTGCTCAGAACTGAGGAGAATCTTCCATGGAATTTCATGAAGTGGCCATCAAATGAAGTTATTTATTACCAGAAGCTGTGATAAGGAAAAGAGGAAGCTCATTAAGAAAAATGAAATAAAAATATCTCGGCACTTTTGTCTGGAAAAGCATTCTCCTGGAAAATGTGTTGGAATCAGGAGGCTCCAGCAGATCCCTCACTCAGGGGCTGTCTCCTGACTAGAAATGAGCACATGAATGCTGGTCCAGAGATTCACTGAGTACAAACATGGATCATTAATTGATGCCAGGAATATTTTATTCCTTTTGAAAATCGGGAACGCAGCTGGGCTTTAACCAGAATAAGGAAAATGTTCCCTTTTTTAAAAAACCTCTCCAAAACTCCAGACTTGGTGGGATCTGGGGGGCTGCCCTGTGCAGGGCTGGCAGCTGGAGCCTGGTGATCCCTGAGGGTTGGGATGTTCCACAACTCCCTGATTCTCCTGGCCCTTGAATGTTGATATTCCATAATTCCCTGATTCTCTTGGCCTTTGAATGTTGATATTCCATAATTCCCTGATTCCCCTGGCCTTTGAATGTTGATATTCCATAATTCCCTGACTCTCCTGGCCTTTGAATATTGATATTGACATTCCATAATTCCTGATTCTCCTGGCCTTTGAATGTTGATATTCCATAATTCCCTGATTCTCCTGGATTTGAATATTGATATTCCATAATTCCCTGATTCCCCTGGATTTGAATGTTGATATTCCATAATTCCCTGATTCCCTGGCCTTTGAATGTTGATATTCCATAATTCCCTGATTCTCCTGGCCTTTGAATGTTGATATTCCATAATTCCCTGATTCTCCTGGATTTGAATGTTGATATTCCATAATTCCCTGATTCTCCTGGATTTGAATGTTGATATTCCATATCCCTGATCCCCTGGATCGAATGTCGACATTCCATAATTCCCTGACTCTTGTGCCTTTGAATATTGATATTCCATATTTCCCTGACTCTCCTGGCTTGAATATGATATTGATATTCCATAATTCCCTGATTCTCCTGGATTTGAATGTTGATATTCCATAATTCCCTGATTCCCCTGGCCTTTGAATATTGATATTCCATAATTCCCTGATTCCCCTGGATTTGAATGTTGATATGCCATAATTCCCTGACTCTCCTGGCCCTTGAATATTGATATTCCATAATTCCCTGATTCTCCTGGATTTCAATGTTGATATTCCATAATTCCCTGATTCCCCTGGCCTTTGAATATTGATATTCCACAATTCCCTGATTATGGAATATCAGAATTCCCCTGGGAGCTCCGGCAGGGCAGGGTTGGGATCCTCGGGAGGCTCAGCCCCGTCCCGCGGCTTTTCCCCGAGAAAAGATGGATGTAAATGCAAAAGAGTGCTTCCCTTGGCCATTCAGGCCCATTCTTGGGATTGGCTTTAGAAGTTTCGTTCTGCCATTTATCTTCACTTGTTGGAGACGTCTTGACAAACTCCTGAGAATCAATTTCCCATCAGCTTTCGGCCCGCTCTCCTTGAACCGCCAGGTCAGCTCTGCCCGCCTGCATGAGCGGGGTTATCGGGCCGGGCACACCCGCTCCATTGTCCCCGGGCAGGGCTGTCCCGCTCCCGCGGCGGCAGCGGGGCCGTGTCACACTCACGGGGACGGCGCCCAGGGGACCGGGCTCCTCCCGCCCTCATCAATCATCGTCCCGTCGCTGCCAAGCCCGGCACAATCGGAACCAGGGGCGCTCCCTGCCAGCCACGAGCGCGCCTTCTGCCTTAATGTATTCCCCGTGTTGGTCCTATTCGCGGGGAAAAATCAATCAATCACTGTCAGCGAGCATCACCGGGCTGCAGATTGATCACAGTGTCAGGATTGTTGCAGGATCCCGCAGATGCAGCAGGCATTTGTTAAATGCTATTTGCAGAAAGACATATACATATATGTATAAGACACATTTATACACCTCTTTGTCTGCTTGCAAAAGGGGAAAAAAAAAACCAGAAAAGCACACACGGTTCTTGGGGTTTTGGGGTTTTTGTGTGTGGATCTTGTTGAGTTTTTTTTTTTTTTTTTCTGAAAAGCTGCTACAGCGTTAATCACTCTCATGAGGAAAATCCTTTTGAGTGAAAACTGAGCAGAGTTTTGGGAGGGGGGTTCTTGTTTGTTCCTCCTGAGGGAGTGGAGCAAGGTTTGGCTTGCTGTGCCGAAGGAGAGGAGGTTCACAATGTCCCAAAAGGACAGAGAGACCCCAAACTCCTTCCAAAGGGTGGAGCTGGGGCATCTTCTTCGAGAGAGAAAACCCCTGGAAGGTGGGAATTCAGCCCCCCTGATATGCCCAGCCCTGGTTTGGGGCTGTGCTGAAGATCCCATGAAGTTTCCCTCTCTCCTGTCCCCAGCAGGAAGAATTCCGTGGGAATTTCATGCTGCTCCACTGACAGAGGAGGATTTCCCCTGGGAGCTGAGCAAACCAGGAGAGCAGGAGCTGATCCTTATCCCACACCCATTCCAGAGCCCCAAAAGGGACGGGCAGAATCCTTTTCCAAGTCACAACTTCAGGCACAGAGGGCAGAAAAGGTGGAAGGTGGATGGGGAAAGGATCTGTGCCCAGAACGATGTGGGATGGCTCCCAGAGGTCTCCTCTCCCTGCCCAGAGCAGCTGGGGCTGCCCCTGGATCCCTGGCAGTGCCCAAGGCCAGGCTGGACACTGGGGCTGGGAGCAGCCTGGGACAGTGGGAGGTGTCCCTGCCATGGCAGGGGTGGCACTGGGTGGGATTTGAGGTCCCTCCATGCAACTGAGTCTGTGACAGATTTTATTTGACTGTCAGGCTGAGGATGAGGAGCCACAGCCCCTCCTGTGCTCACTGGGACCTGCTCTGGGGACAGGTTTCTTTGGGACCTGCTTTGGGGACAGGTTTCCTTGGGACCTGCTTTGGGGACAGGTTTCTTTGGGACCTGCTTTGGGGACAGGTTTCTTTGGGACCTGCTCTGGGGACAGGTTTCCCTGCAGGGCTTGTGGCTCTGCCAGGCACCTGCAGAGGAGCTGTCAGAAGGAATTTGCCCTTCCAGGGCCCTCCCTGTCTGCTCTTCACTTCCCAGGATGGTTCAAGGAGCTTTGTGCCAGCATTCCCTGATCCCAGCCACTGTTTGAGCGCCCAGGGTGGCTCAGGGAGTCACCTGTGCCCTGTGGAACCCCCTGGCAACCCCACGGGATCCATGGGCAGCTGCTCTGGGCCAGGAGAGCAGGGCAGGAGCAGGATCCCTGTGGGTCCCTGCAGCTCGGGGCATCCCGAGACCCCAGGATCCCCTAAAGGGCTCCTTGTTCCCACCGGGGTCTGGGGGAGGTCCCTGGCACCACCTCAAGGCCCAGAGATCTGCCCAGCTGCAGACTCTGCTCAGGCACCTGTGCAAGAGCTGAAAATAAAGAAATTTCATTGGAGAAATGCAAGAAAAGTGAAAAAAAACGATGGGAAGGGAAGGGAAGGGAAGGGAAGGAAGGAAGGGAAGGGAAGGAAGGGAAGGGAAGGGAAGGGAAGGGAAGGAAGGGAAAGGAAGGAAGGGAAGGGAAGGGAAGGGAAGGGAAGGGAAGGGAAGGGAAGGGAAGGGAAGGGAAGGGAAGGGAAGGGAAGGGAAGGGAAGGGAAGGGAAGGGAAGGGAAGGGAAGGGAAGGGAAGGGAAGGGAAGGGAAGGGAAGGGAAAGGAAAGGGAAGGGAAGGGAAGGGAAGGGAAGGGGCTGCAACATCCCAGGAGCTTCCACAGGGCTGGAGGTGTTTGGAAGTGATGGGGAAGGGGGGAGGGAAGCATCAGCCCCAGGAGAAGCTGCAGAGGTCAGGACTCAGCCCTGGGCACACCCTGGCATTGGCACTGACATTCCCAGGGCAGGAGCAGGACAGAGCCCCCCCAGAAATGCCAGGAGCTGCTGAAGGAGAGGGGAGGTGGGAGAAAGGAGCCACAAATCCGTGGCTGACGTGTCCTGCAGAAGGGAGGAGCCGCTCCTGAGGTGGGGAGTGAAGAGTGGGATTTGCCTGAGACAACACAATAAACGCACAATTCAGATTTTGTTCCTTTTTCATGTCTATGGGGGAAAATCCTCTGCAGCTTCATTAACAAACCTGTCCCTAATCCTACCCAAACCTCCTGAAAAAAAGATGATATCAACTGAAATCCAGCCGGCCTTGCAGAGCCTGGGAGTAAATGAACTTTTAATGCATGGAGAACATATTCATTATAATGTATAAAGAGGCAATTTTCATTTTGTTTGTGTTCTTAAGAGTGTGACAGCGTCTTGTTTGCCACTGCCCCTGGGTATAAGCCAGCATTGTGTGCCTTAATTAGATATTCCCGTGCTAGTGTGAGGGACATATGTCTATTCACGGGAACAAACATCAAGAGTCTGCCACGGCCTTTCATGTCCTGCTCCGTCGGAATAAAGGCAGAGCAAGTGCAAGCTCTCCCAAGGACCTGTGGCCCCAAGCAGCTTGAGCGCAACGCGCGGGCATTCAGCGATTGGTTACAGTTTATTAACAGCCCATAAACTCCTCATCTGCGCCCGCTCTCCTTAACGTTGTCACCTGCGGCTGCCGCGGCACAATCGCTCTGGGAGTGGGGATCTGGGAATGGGAATGGGAATGGGAATGGGGATCTGGGAATGGGGATCTGGGAATGGGAATGGGGCTCTGGGAATGGGAATGAGGATCTGGGAATGGGGATCTGGGAATGGGGATCTGGGAACGGGGCTTTGGGAATGGGGAATGGGGATATGGGAATGGGGGCTCTGGGAATGGGAATGGGCTCTGGGAATGGGGATCTGGGAATGGGGAATGGGAACAGGAATGGGGCTCTGGGAATGGGGAATGGGAATGGGGCTCTGGGAATGGGGAATGGGGATCTGGGAATGGGGAATGGGCTCTGGGAATGGGGATCTGGGAATGGGGATCTGGGGAATGGGAATGGGGCTCTGGGAATGGGGCTCGGCGCTGCCCCCGCTCCCCCTGCCCACCGCTCCTTGCCTGGGCTTGGCCCCGGTGGCCCAAAAGGAAGGAGAAACCTCGGAAGCTGGGCAGCCCAACCCAGGAGGCTGCAGTGACACCGCAGGAGCTCGGGTTCCCAAATCCCTGGCCCGGGGACCATCCCTGGGCTGGCATCACTGGGGCTGTGCTCGCCTGCTGTGCCCCATCGGGAGAGGCAAGGCAGATTTGGGCAGAACCAGGGATTGCAGGGGATCTGACAGTGAGTGAGGCGAGCCAGGCCGGGATTTCAGAGTCAGGGTTTGAGGAGAGTACGGCCCAGAGCAGCTGGGGCTGCCCTGCATCCCTGGCAGTGCCAAGGCCAGGTTGGAGCAGCCTGGGACAGTGGGAGGTGTCCCTGCCATGGCACGGGTGGCACTGGGTGGGATTTGAGGTCCCTCCCAGCCCAAACCAGTCTGGGATTCTGTGATTCCATGGAACAATCCTGGATTTGCTGTGCCCAGCCCAGGATCCTGGCAGCATTCCTGGCTGCTTTGCTGGGCCAGCACAGGGACACATCCATGGGGAATGTCCCTCCTGGAGGAGTTTGCTGCCCCAAGCAGCTGAGCAGGGGCAACATTCTGGAATTTGGCAGAGGTGGCACTGGATAGGGTTAAGGTCCTCCAAACCCAACCACTCCATGCTTGTGTGACAATGACATTTCTCCCAGCTATCCAAGCACCTGGACACCACCAATGCCATTTAAACCCCTCAGGGAGAAGGGTCTTTGCCATCACCGGGAGGTCTCCATGAACAGCACGCCCAGAAGCCCCCAGGCCACCCGTTGGCCGTGAGAGTGAAATCCCAGACCCTGCAGCCCCTCGGCAGCTTCACCTCAGCAGCAGAAGCTGCCAGAGCTTCCCAGCCGTGTGTGCTTCCACCGGGCCCGGCCAGGACCGATCGTCACCGGGAGGGGCTGGAGGGACACCAGCCCCGCACCCACCAGGAGCCGGCTGGGAATTGGCTGGGCTAATGAGCGCCATTAATGAGCTGCTCTCCTGCAGCAGAGCCTCAGGGTCCGCAGGCAGCAGCTCAGAGCAGGCAGGGCTGCCCTTGGAGGCAGAGAGTCCCCAACAGCAGCTTGGCACCTCTGCCCACCCCAGGGACACTTCTGCTCACCCCATGGACATCTCTGTCTGCTCCATGGACACCTCTGCCCACCCCATCCACACCTTTGCCCACCCCATGGACACCTCTGCCCACCTCATGCACACCTTTGCCCACCCCAGGGACACCTCTGCCCAACCCACTGTGACCTCTGTTCACCCCATGGACACCTCTGCCCAACCCATGGGCACCTCTGCCCACCCCAGGGACACCTCTGCCCACTCCACGGGCACACCAAGAGCTGCCACAGGCCACCAAAGGAAGACTTGCCAGCCTGGCTGTTGGCAGCACTTTGGATTTTTGCCATCCCAGCAGTGCTGGGCGTGGACAGAAGGAGAAAAACCTGCTGGAGTGACAATCCTGGAACACCACACTGCATAAAAGCTTTCAAGGTGGATGTCAGCCTGAATTTTGTGGCAAGACTTGTAGTTTTGTTGTTAAAATAATTATTCTGTATTATTTTAAAGGGAACAAAATGTTCAGTGCTTTGAAAGCCTTTTGGGCGGCACAGATTTCCACACAGGGAGTGCAGCAATCCCAGAGTCCAGAGGAGCTTTGTCAGGCCCCAGGCTGGATTCCAGTTTCACAAAACCACGGACAGTCCCCCTGGGATGAGCCCCACACCAGGTGGGTTTTGTCACCAGAACTTCTCTTCTGGTGTTCCCCCTTTGGCAGTGGCACTGTTGGAGTGACCTCAAATCCCACCCAGTGCCACCCCTGCCATGGCAGGGACACCTCCCACTGTCCCAGGCTGCTCCAGCCCCAGTGTCCAGCCTGGCCTTGGGCACTGCCAGGGATCCAGGGGCAGCCCCAGCTGCTCTGGGCACCCTGTGCCAGGGCCTGCCCACCCTGCCAGGGAACAATTCCTCATTGCCAAGATCCCATCCAGCCCTGCCCTCTGGCACTGGCAGCCATTCCCTGGCTCCTGTCCCTCCATCCTTGTCCCCAGTCCCTGTCCATGTTTCCTGTCAGCTCCTGTAGGTCCTGCAAGGCCACAGCTGGGTCACCTCCTGTTAATCCTGACAAAGGATAGGTCAGACCCAGACTTAATCCGGGCCCATCCGGCCCGCACTTGGCCGAGCATCCCGGGGGCGCCGGGAATGGGGATGGATCCGGGAATGGCGGTGATCCTGCCGGGAAGGGGATGGATCCTGCCGGGAATGGGGATGGATCCCGCCGGGAATGGGGATGGATCCTGCCGGGAATGGGGATGGATCCCGCCGGGAATGGGGATGGATCCCGCCGGGAATGGGGATAGATCCCGGGAATGGGGATGGATCCCGCCGGGAATGGGGATGGATCCTGCCGGGAATGGGATGGATCCCGCCGGGAATGGGGATGGATCCCGGGAATGGGGATGGATCCCGCAGGGAGCGGGGATGGATCCTGCCGGGAGCGGGGATGGATCCCGCCGGGAATGGGGATGGATCCCGCCGGGAGCGGGGATGGATCCCGCCGGGAATGGGGATGGATCCCGCCGGGAGCGGGGATGGATCCTGCCGGGAATGGGGATGGATCCCGCCGGGAATGGGGATGGATCCCGCCGGGAATGGGGATGGATCCCGCCGGGAGCGGGCGGGGCGGGCGCTGCTCTGTATGCAGGGGGAGCCGCCGCGGCGCTGCCGCCTGGCCATTGTTCGCCGGGCACGGCGACCATCTGGAAAAGGCAGCGGGGGAGAGAGAACCCCCCGCTCCGGCCGCAGCCCCGCGCTCCCTGCGGGGACAAGGACAAGGACGGGCACGGCTCGTTCCCGAGTGCCACCGAGGGGGACATGCGGGGACACGCAGAGCCAGGCTGGCTTTGGGAGCGGCGCTGCCCTCGGTCCCGGCAGTGCCTCCTCTGCCACAGGCGCACCCAAGGCCGGAGGGATTTTACCCATCCATGGGGATTTTACCCATCCATGGGGATTTTTGCCTCGGCTTGGGGTGACCCGTGCCGGGTACCAGTGAGGGAGGTGTGTCTGGCACCCCTTCCCCTGAGCAGGAGTCACCCAGCTCCTGCTGATGCCTCTGTTTGGGCTCTCCAAAGGCTCCTCTGGCAGGAGGGGTTTGGTGAGGGCAGTTTTGGCCACACCACGATGGATGAGCAGCTTTTCCAGCATCTCCCTGTCCAAACACTGCCTGGCCTGGCTGCTCAGCCCCGTGAGCAGGAGCAGGTTGGGGATGGAAAGAGGAGGAGGGAAATGGTGAAAGGGAGCTCCAGCAGGGCCACTGGCTGCTCATTCCCAGTGTCTGGTGCGTTTGCCTTCCCTGCCCTGCCACATCTTCCCCACCAAACGGGAACCCACAGGCTCAGGAATCATTTCCCTGGCTGTTCTCCAGGGCGAAGGCTGTGCTGCCTGCACTGCTCCCCAAGTTCCTCACACCGCAGAACACCAGGTATGGGACGGGTGTGGGGGGATTTGGGGGTCATTCCACTCAGCAGCAAAACCTAAACAACTGAGGGAGCCGAATCCCATTTTACAAAGGGCCTGGGGTGCTTCAGGTTCCTCATTGCTGCCTTGTCTCTCCTGGGCAGCTCCCACAAAACCCATCAGAGCTGCCACGTGCAGCCCTTCGGTGATGGCACCAATCTGCCAGGAGAATTCCATACCCAGCACCAGCTTCCCATGGCAGGCATCCTTCAGATCCCACATGGCAATCCCCAAATCCCTGGGGCTGGCACAGCCCTGCCAGCCCATGGAGTGCCAGCTGTGCCCCACGGGCACCTTGTCCCCAGCCCAGAGCACTCAGTGCCACCTCCAGGGGACACCTGCAGGGATGGGCACTGCAAAGCTCCCTGGGCAGCCCCTGCCGAGGCCTGAGCTCCCTTTCCATGGGCAAATTCCTGCTGCTGTCCAAGCTGAGCCTGCCCTGGCCCAGCCTGAGGCCGTTCCCTCTGCTCCTGTCCCTGTTCCCTGGGAGCAGAGCCCGACCCCCCCGGCTGTGCCCTCCTGGCAGGGACTTGTGCAGAGCCACAAGGGCCCCTGAGCCTCCTTTGCTCCAGCCTCAGCCCCTTCCCAGCTCCCTCAGGGATTCTCCAGCCCCTGCCCAGCTCCCTCAGGGTTCTCCAGCCCCTTCCCAGCTCCGTTCCCTGCCCTGGACACGCTCCAGCCCCTCCAGGTCTCTCCTGCAGGACCAGAACTGGACTCAGAACTCCTTTCCTTGCTCTCCACCAGGGCCACCTGAGCCACTGCCACCTGTGCCCCTGGGGAAGCGCCACCTGTGCAGGGCACTTTCCAAACTCGCTGACAAAACCAGAGGGATGAAGATGTTTCCATTTCACTTTGGGAGTCACCAGGCCCAGTCACTCCAACACAACTCCTGCTCAGTTCATTCTCTGGATCCATGGGGCAGGCTGGATTTTCCAGTGTTCCCGAGGGAGCTCAGCTGTGTTTCATTGCAGTGGGATCTGTGTATGATTATCCCAGGTTCCCCTGGCAATCCCAGCTCCTGCCCCTCCACGCACCAGCCCGAAGCCCCTGCCAGGCTCCGCAGGGAGATGGGATTTGGCACCTCAGCTCTGCATCCTCGGTCCCAGGGCCGGAGCCCAGACCCCCCTCACCTTTTGGCATCTCCCAGTCCTTTCTGAGCACACAGAGGGGCTCAGCTCCCGCGGGCACAGCCCAGGTGAAGGGAACAGAGGCGCTCTGTGCTCCGCGCCCGGCCTCGCAGGTGCTCGAGGAACTTGGCGTGGGGACGGCGCCCCCCCGGCACATCCATTACCTTTTGGCCGCCTCTAATGAATCATTCATCCCTTTCTGGGCACGCAGAATGGGAGCTTCGCCCGGCGCGCCCCCCCCCCCCCCTCCCCGGTTTGTTCCCTTTCAGCCGCGCTCTTCCTGCCGCTTTCTGCCCCCTCAATGGGCGAGGAGCGAAACCGGATGGCTGGATGGAGCGCTGGGAAATGACTTCAGAGCCACCTTTGTTCGCCGCCCGGTCTCGCTGCCCGCTCTTGGCCGTGCGTGGCTGTGAATGGAGGCGCTCGGAGCGCGGGGCAGCCCCGGCCGGGAGCGCTCCCGGCCCTGCGGGAGAGGCCGGGCCGGGCTGGCAGCAGCGACGGGCGCTGCAAGGGGCCCGCGGCACCGCGCTTTGTGCTCCGCGTCGGGCACGGGCTCCCGAGCAAATTGTGCCTTTGCACGGCAGCGGCGTCAGCCCCGAGGAGCGCTGGCTCTGCCCGCTGACTCCAGAGAGGCCCCGAGCACGGTGCGGCTCCCGTGAGCAAAGCCAAGGCTCTCAAAGGGGTTCTATGCACCGGCCTTTTGGGATTTCACAGCTCGGCTTGGCCGCTGAAAGGCTAGGAATGATTTCGCGCTGATTTTCTGTCGTGTGGCATTGTTCAAGTGAGCGTTTGACTGCTCATTTCAAGGTGCTTGACAAAGAAAAACTCTCTAACTTCCATGTCCTCGTCAATTTTCAGAGAGTGAAACCTGCGGCTAACTGCGTTTTGCATCGAGCTGCTGTGGGGTAACAGAGCCCAGCCAGCTGCTACATTTGCCCTCCAGTTATTTTTACTGAAGCTCCTAGTGTCTGCAGCAAAATATAAATATTCGCTCCACGGAATTATTTGCAAGTGGCATTTCAGTTTGCTTTTTGAGCGTCCGCACCGAACAGAAACAATAACCGAGTCTGAGTTAGGAATGACTCAATCCAGCCTTTGCACAGCTCCCGTGCCTGCAGGTGGAAAATGGATTGTTGCTACGAAAACAGGGAAAACCGAGAATCCACCACACACACCACCCTCTAAGAAACCCTACAGAGCGCCAGCTCGGGGCTGTGCTGCTCTGCTCCATTCCCACCTGCTCCCCGTACGGCACAAAGGATTTGGGCTGGGCTGGATTGGTGACTTTGGATGGCTCTGGTGAGGCAGGAGGGGCAGCTGGGGTACCCCGAGTTCCTTCAGCAGGGCTGGGAGTGAGCCCGGAGCTGTGGGGGTGGCAGGAGCCCGGGCTGGGATAGGAGCAGAGCTTTAGGAGCCCCCAAAAAGCCCCGGGCAGAGCTGGGCAGGAGCTGCCGTGCCCTCTCCCCTCTCCCCACACCCCAATTTCCATTTTTTCCCCCTATTTTCTCCTTCCTGCTGTAGCCCCATTTCTCCTCACAGAGAAAAGCAAGGCAATTCTTCCCAAGAACTTTCTCATCTCATTTGCTGTGCCTGTGTTTGTGCAAAAGTAGAATGCAATATGGAGATTGTTTCCCCAAAGTCACGGTGCTTTGCACGGTGGTTTGGGTTTCTGATGTTGTAAAGCTTGTTTTAGTGATACAACAGAAGTAGATATTCTACAGGTAAAGAATCTCCTCGATCATTCTATGCCAGCACTTGACTGAGGTTTTGACTGGCAGCAGATAAACCTCCCGAGGTGTGTTTGCTCCCTCTCCTCCCTCCTGCCACCTCCCGATGTGTGCTTGCTCCCTCTCCTCCCTCCTGCCACCTCCCGAGGTGTGCTTGCTCCCTCTCCTCCCTCCTGCCCGCGTTGGCCGGGGTGGCCGATGCAGTCACCCAGCACGGCCGCCTGTCCCCGCTGCCATCAGGAAGGTGCCCGGGACACAAAGGCCCGGCCCACGGTGCCAAGTCTGGGCTGGCAGCACCGGCTCCGTGCCACGGGAGCGCCGTGCCAGGGGCTCTGCCTGCCGGGAGGAGACCCCGCTCCTTTCCAAGGGCTTTGCTGCCTTTCTTTCATTCATTGTGTCTTTTCCTCTCGGAAATAAAAAGAAAAGGAAGGGATGGTGGCCACCAGGATTGAGCTCTTGCAACAATAACTGAAACCTTTTGGGGTTTAATGTATTTTTTTTTTTCCTCCTCCAGGGATGAAAAATACCCTCCCAGGAGGAAAAAACCCACGGAAACAATCAAACCCCTGCCGTGCAGCAGGAGTTGGACTTCAATGACTTTGTGGGTCCCTTCCAGCTCAGGATTTTGTGACTCTATGAAGTCTAAGCAGTCATTTACAGCTTTGAGCCTGGTGCATTTTACTGAGCAGGAGAATCACAGAATCCTCAAAGTTGGAAGAGATTTTTAAGATCAACAAGACCAACTCTCAGCCCAGCATTTCTGCTGTGAAGTGCCATGCATTTTACTCCTGTAATTCCCTGGGAGAAGGAAAAATGGTGTGTGAGTGCCCAGAGCTCCTCTCCCACCACAGGAGACCCCAACCCTGCCCTGGACCCTCGGGTGCTGTTGCTGGAGAAGAGGTTGTGAACAAGGTGTGAAACAGAGAAACAGGGGGAGAGGATCGGGAAAAAACCCAAATCCTCCTCTTCCTCCTGGCTTCACTTTAGACAAGAGGGAAAAAGATCCCATCTAACCACGGGGTCCTGGTGCCACTGCCTCTGATCAGGAACTCCCAAAGGGAAGCCTTGGTTCCCTGTGAAGTCCTCCCA
This sequence comes from Diglossa brunneiventris, assembly GCA_019023105.1. Lineage (NCBI taxonomy): Eukaryota > Metazoa > Chordata > Aves > Passeriformes > Thraupidae > Diglossa > Diglossa brunneiventris. The sequence continues at coordinate 690,650 of CM032352.1, forward strand.
TGCAGTTTAGAACTTTAAACTTTAAGTTAAAACTTTAAACTTTAAGTTTTCTACTATGTGATATTCCACACTTCTATTTAAACTATATATTTACGATTTTAGTTTTATTATTTAAATTTGGAAGGGTTTTTTACAGTTTCAGGTCAAATGCAGTGTTCTCTTCTGGGTCAGTGCCTGTCAGTACAGAAAGTTTGAAATTCTCAGTGACCAGGGTTCCAACATTCCCTCATCCCAATCCCTACTTTTCCTGTCCAAGGGAGGTTTGTCCGTGTGATGGACTCTGCTTCCATGGACACTTTGTTCCTGGGACAGTGGGAGGTGTTCCTGCCATGGCAGGGGTGGCACTGGATGGGATTTAAGGTCCCTCCCAACCCAACCCAACCCAGCACATCCCAACCCAATCCAATCCAATCCAACCCATCCAACCCAGCTCAACCCAGCCCAATCCAATCCAATCCAATCCAATCCAATCCAATCCAATCCAATCCAATCCAATCCAATCCAACCAATCCAATCCAACCCAGCTCAACCCAATCCAATCTAATCCAATCCAATCCAACCCAATCCAACCCAACCCATCCAACCCAGCTCAACCCAGCCCAACCCAACCCATCCATCCCAACCCAACCCAGCCCAGCCCAGCCGAGCCCAACCCAATCCATTCCATGATTCAGGAAAAGGCCATCCTTGGGAACTTCAGTCCCAGCAGCCTCCCCAGGACAGTCCCCTCATGTTTTCCCTCACCTGCACTCGTTTTTTTCCTCTGTTGAATTTCTGCAGAGGTTTTTGTGAGGAGAACAGGGAGTGTGTTCCAGTTTGCAAACCGAGCTCTGGACTCTGGAAGCACAAACCCCAGGAGTGGGAGGTTTGCTCTGCTTCTGCCTTCTCACAGTGTGAGATTTCTCTTGTCTCCTCATGGATCTGGGCATTTCAGCCAGCAGGAAAATGGCAGAAAGTGCTTCCAATTTAGTGTTTGTAGAGCACGAGGGATTTTGGCAGAGGGGAAGGGCTGCTGAAGGGTCCCTGACATTCCCTGACCTGTGAGAGTTTGGGGATTCATGCACAGCTCTGCCCTCACGGGAAGCACAGCTGCTCCTCAGCAGGATTTTGTGTGTTCTGAGCCCAGACATGGCTGGCCATGGAAGGATGTCCCCTCTGAACACCCAGGGGAGTCCTGCAGCCCTCCCCTCCTGCATTTCCCTCTGGAAAACCCTGCACAAGGTGTGGGAATGGTTGGGCTCCGGGAGAGTGGAGTGGTGAAACAGGGAGAGCCCTGAGTGCACCCCCTGACCCCTGGGAGGAGAGGAGTCCCTGCAGCCAGGAGGGACATCCCTGTCCTGGGGACACCATCACTGCCCAGAGGGAAGGGATTGTCCCACTCTGCTCTGGGCTGGGGCAGCCTCACCTCCAGTGCTGGGACAGTTCTGGGTGTGTCAATGAAAGATCAGAAACTGTTGGAAAGGGTCCAGAGGAGGGACACGGGGCTGGGGAAGGGTCAGTGGGGGCCCCCGAGGCTCCTTGGCCAGCCCAGCCTGGAGCAGCCTGAGCTCAGAGCTCCCCGGGGCTGCAGCTCCTCCCGAGGGGCAGCGCAGGGACAGCTCCGAGCTCTGCTCTGGGACAGGGACAGCACCAGGGAGCGCCTGGGGCTGGGCCAGGCCAGCTCAGGCTGCAGAGCAGGGAAAGGTTCTTGCCCAGAGGGTGCTGGCACTGCCCAGGCTGCCCAGGGAATGGGCACGGCCCCCAGGCTGCCACAGCTCCAGGAGCCTTTGGCCAGCGCTGCCAGGGATGCCCAGGCTGGGCTGGGTGGGGTCTGGGCAGGGCAGGGGTGGCACTGGGGGATCCCTGGGGGTCCCTCCAGCTCAGGGTATTCTGTGAGCCCGTGCAGAGGAGGGCGGAGGGCTCTCTCTTGGATCTCTCTAATATTGACACACCCAGAACTGTCCCAGCACTGGAGGTGAGGCTGCCCCAGCCCAGAGCAGAGTGGGACAATCCCTTCCCTCTGGGCAGTGATGGTGGCCCCAGGACAGGGATGTCCCTCCCGGCTGCAGGGACTCCTCTCCTCCCAGGGGTCAGGGGGTGCACTCAGGGCTCTCCCTGTTTCACCACTCCACTCTCAGGGAGCCCAACCATTCCCACACCTTGTGCAGGGGTTTCCAGAGGGAAATGCAGGAGGGGAGGGCTGCAAGACTCCCCTGGGTGTTCAGAGGGGACATCCTTCCATGGCCAGCCATGTCTGGGCTCAGAACACACAAAATCCTGCTGAGGAGCAGCTGTCAGTGCCTTGGCATCCTTAAAGGTGTAATATTTAATAATTAGCTAATCAATATTAACTTCAGCTGCCGAAGGTGCCCTGCCCTGGCACTGCCAGCTGGGAGGGGACATCCCATCACTGCCTTTGGCACTTGGCAGGGACAGCGTTGGGATAACCCAGCCAAAACCTGCCAGGGCACAGCAGCAGGACGAGCAGGGTGCTGCTCTGCATTTGAATCCGTGGGGACAAACGGAGCCGGTCCGGGAACCCCGGAGAGAAAGGAGCATCCTGCAGGGGCAGCCCGGAGAGCAGAGCCCCAAAGAGAAAGGAGCATCCTGCAGGAGCAGGGGGAGAGCAGAGCCCCAAAGAGAAAGGAGCATCCTGCAGGGGCAGCCCGGAGAGCAGAGCCCCAAAGAGAAAGGAGCATCCTGCAGGGGCAGGGGGAGAGCAGAGCCCCAAAGAGAAAGGAGCATCCTGCAGGGGCAGGGGGAGAGCAGAGCCCCAAAGAGAAAGGAGCATCCTGCAGGGGCAGGGGGAGAGCAGAGCCCCAAAGAGAAAGGAGCATCCTGCAGGGGCAGCCCGGAGAGCAGAGCCCCGCCCGGCGGCCCCGCTGCTGCCGATGGAAAGGAACCAGTGACTTTGTCCGGGCGCTGAAAGGAGCTGCGAGGCCAGTCCAGATGGTTATTGTACGACTTGGGTGGTGGCAGGATGCGAGATGCAGGTTGGGCAGCTTGAGCAGCTCCCGGGAAAGCCGTGCCAAGCATTCAGCGCCGGGCTGGCAGCGCCGCTGGGGCGGCAGGACGTGGGCAGGCTCCGGGCACATCGCACAGCCCGGGGGGATAAAGGGCTGCCAGAGGAGCTGGAGCCTTGTGCTGCACCCGCACACGGGCTCGGAATCCCAAATGCCAGGCAGCTCCTCGGAGGAGATGGACTGGCAGAGAGTGCTGCAGATAACGGACTGTAATCAGGAAATAGTTGGGTTCTGATTGTGATGGGGTGAATTAGAACATCTGTATTGTCTCACCCCTCTCGTGAGACTGAAAATGGAATAAAAGTTTTTTAAACACGTCTCGGTTGCCCCATCTCTGGGTCAGAAAATGCAACAATCCTCAGAGCCCAGTGAGGGGAAGCCTCTCTCTGCTCCTGCCCAGGTGATGTCCCCCAGCTGTCACAGGTCCCCACTGGAAATCCCAGGGGGTTTATCAGGAAAACACTGCAAGCTTTGGTTAATAACAACAGCAGCAAGATGAAATTGTTGCATTTTTGCCTGCAGGGATTTCCAAGTCCCTTTAAAGCTGGCACAGTTTCGTTCCTGCTTTTTCACAGAAGGACTTCAAGGAGACACCCAGAATTTCTGGGGTCTTGTTTGGGAATGTCCCCAGCTCCCTGTTACAGCCAAGAACAAATCCAGAGCAGCTGGGGGGCAGCCTGGGAGAAATTCAAAACTTAAACTGGTCTTATAATGCTGGGAGGGATAAATATGATTAATTTTTAATTCATTTGTTACTCTGCTGCTTCCAGTTTTGTGCTGGGGTCACACCTCATCGGTCAGCAGCTTTGGGGACACTTTTTCTGGTCGTTTGTAAAGCAAATTTCTGCTTTCTGGGTGTGCTGCCCCCACCAGAAGCACCCACCCTGCTGACATCTAACCTGAGTTCTGATGAAAGATGAAAAACCAGCTCCAGACCTCAGCCAGGCTTCCCAAGGCTCCCTCCAGAGCTTTGTGTGACCCAAAGCAATGGAAATAAGTTTAAGGCTGTGGCAGAGTCCAGAGAAAATCCCCATGAAGTCAGGTCATTATCTGGATGGGTGGGTAACTTAATCAGATTATTGATTTATTAAACACCATTCAGCTTGGGGGGCTTGGGGAGCTCTGAGGGTTTTGTTGCAATCACAAATCGCTGCTCAGACAAACCCAGCAGATTTCTTCCCTGCTCCTTAATTAAAGCATTAATCTCATTCCCCACCAGTTTTCCTCAGAGTGGCCCTTGGAAACCACCAGGACAAAACCCAAAATCCTTTTGCTCTCACAGGGCCTCCAGCCCCAAGATCAGAGAGTGCAGCAGGACTGGGGCAGCTTCTGGGATAAAGTGACTTTTGTCCAGGCCAGTGTGAGGCCAGGTAGCAGCGTTAATTAATTAATTCAAATGTCTCACAGGAGCCACAGAACTCCTCACAAAAAGGCTGAAACAGGCTGAAAATAAAAGCAGCCATGCAGTGTTTTAGGGTCGCTGGTTTGGAGGTGAATGTTGGGAGTCACAGCTTTGGGAGCAGCACCTACATTTAAATAAAAAATAAGAAAAAACCTCTTCTGTCCCTTCTTGGTGCTGGCAGAAATGGATGGGTCATGGTGGCTTTGTCCTTTCCAGGAGTGGCTGAAAAATCCCAAAGTTCTGCTCGGGTCAATCCACACCTGGAGCCTCCTGAACAGACAAAAAATGGGAGGGAAAAGGTACCTGGAGCAAAGGAAGTGTTTGGTTCTGAACTGAAGGGCTGAGAGGCAGGAGAAAGGAAGGAAATCCAAAGATGAGGCTCAGATCACCTTCTGCTCCTCAGGATATCTGGACTTAAACCCCCCTTATATCGAGCTGGCAGTTATTGGAATTTTTTAGTAGCACTTCCATAAAGAACTGGTGATAAAAGGATTTCAAATCAGATTTTTCACATTAGAATGCTCAAAGATTGATGGAATTGCTCAATAGCAGCTGAGATCTGCTTCCCTGGGCTCGGAGGGTGCTTTTCAAGTGACTCAAGTGTTAAAATCCTTCTCTTTTCCTTTGGCACTCCTCAAACAAATTCCAGAATGTTGCCCCTGCTCAGCTGCTTGGGGCAGCAAACTCCTCCAGGTGGGACATTCCCCATGGATCTGTCCCTGTGCTGGCCCAGCAAAGCAGCCAGGAATGCTGCCAGGATCCTGGGCTGGGCACAGCAAACCCAGGGGAGCTGTTCCATGGAATTCCAGAATGCCAGACTGGTTTGGGCTGGAGGGACCTCAGATCCCACCCAGTGCCACCCCTGCCATGGCAGGGACACCTCCCACTGTCCCAGGCTGCTCCAGCCCCAGTGTCCAGCCTGGCCTTGGGCACTGCCAGGGATGCAGGGGCAGCCCCAGCTGCTCTGGGCACCCTGTGCCAGGGGCTGCCATTCCTTTTCCCTTCATCCATTCCAGGCCAGGCTGGGTGGGGCTGTGGAAGGCGTCCCTGCCCATGGACAAAGTGATCTTTAAGGTTCTTCCCTACCCAACACATCCTGGGGTTCAATGATTTTAAGTTCATGTTGGTTAGGAGTTAACATCTGCGGGCATGCATTATGGATTGTTATTCCAGATACCTGTGGAATTAAAACAAATAAATGCACAACGGGCTGCCCAGGGAGCTTTGCAGTGCCCATCCCTGCAGGTGTCCCCTGGAGGTGGCACTGAGTGCTCTGGGCTGGGGACAAGGTGCCCATGGGGCACAGCTGGCACTCCGTGGGCTGGCAGGGCTGTGCCAGCCCCAGGGATTTGGGATCTGTGAACTGACACTCCTGCAATCACATGGAACTGGAGTCCCTGCTCTGGAGGGAAGTTGTTGCACCAGGAGTGACAAGCCCCTGTTTATTTGTGCTTTTTGAGACACCGGTTTATTTTTTTTTCCGCAAATAAAAATCCCTGGGTCTGTTTAAATGACGGATTTAGGGAAAGGAAAGGAACCCAAACTGTTGGTGCTTGTCCTTGCAGAGTCTGAGTATCCCTATCCAATCCTCTCCTTGCAGGAATCTGCCCTGAGTTGGGTTTTTTATCATATCTGGGAAAATAAAAAAGTGAAAGCCTGAGGCTCCTTGGGCATCATCAGTAAGTGGGAATTAGGCCCCTCTTCTGGAAAGGAAAATGAGAAAAAGAGGAACCCCCAAAACCCAGCTCTCTCAATTGATTACACTTGGGAAAAAAAAATCTGCATGGGCTCTCAGACTGAAGCAAACTAAAGACATCTCCCAGCTCCTTGGTCTTTTTCCAAAGAAATTCCCTGCCTGACATATGTAGGATCAATGAAACAACACCATGGCAATAATTACCAGGCCAGTAATGAAATTGGAAGGAGAGAGACAGCAGGCAGAAGACCTTGAAACAAAATATTCAGCCTTATTTAGCCTGGTTTGGGTTTGGTGGGGTTTTTTTATGTCAGGGTTTTTTTTTTTTGAGTGGCAAAGTAGCCCCACTTGTCAATCAGCCACCTCACAGCTCTAATGGATTCTGGTGTTTAGGGGGTCAGCCCCGAATTTAATTTAACATCTTACAATACGCCCACATGGCCAGAAAATGTGGCCAGCTTGATAGGGTTCACTGAGCCAAAGGAGTGGGACCAAAACAGGGCATTAATGTATAGGGGAAGAATGGCTGCAATCAGTTCCCTTGTGAATTGGACACAGAACTTGGAGCTGAGGCAATTATCAGCCATCGGGGATTAATAGGGAAGTGTGAATGCCAAGCTGTATATGTTAGGGGCAGAATATGTTGCCTATAGAAAACAACAAAGAGCGTTTCTTACTATTAAGTGAGATTAAACGTAATGGCCTGATTTAATCACAAAGGCAGAATTAAATTCAGATGGCAACTTCAAAGTGGACACATGCACAGAGCCCACTGCATACATTTACATATAGCTGGCATAGCTTGGCTCCCAGCACAATGGGAGAAACTTTCTTTGGCCACTTAAACAATTTTCTATTCTTGGCTTTTTGTGAGCACTCACTGTATTTAGCCCGAAATTGCTGTTGGTTAATAAGATGGAGCTAAGAGTTATATTTATTCATAGAAGCCCTACTTTTTAATTCTTCCAAGGAAAAAACAAAAAAAAAAAAAAGAAAGAAATTTCACAAAAAAAAACCAACCAACCAAAAAAAAAAAAAAAAAAAAAAACAAAAACCCCAAAACTAAACAAAACAAAAAACCCACAAAAAAACCAAAAAAAAACAACAACAACAAAAAAAAAAAAAAAAAAAAAAAAAAAAACACATCAAGCCCATGGCAAAGGGTCAGGGGGAACAGCCAGGCTGGGATCCCAAAGAGCTGCTGGGCTGGGCTGGGCTGATGGGATGGGATGGGATGGGATGGGATGGGATGGGATGGGATGGACTGGGCCGGGCCGGGCCGGGCTGGGCTGCCCTGCCCTGCCCTGCCCTGCCGTGCCCAGGGAGGTGGCACAGCTCCCATGTCCCTGAGCTTCCCTGTCCCCTCTCCCAAGGCTCCCAGGGTCCCTCTGTCCAGCCACCATTCCCCATTCCCCCATTCCCTCCTTCCCCAGGGAAGGATCCCTGAAAGAGGAGCAGGGCCAGTGCCTGACTGACCCTGACTGACCCTGACTGACCCTGACCTGCTCTGCTCCTTCTGGTCCAGTTCTGCTGGGCCTGCCCCACCTGTGGGAGCCACCACAGAGAAGAACAGCAGGTCCTGCTGGAGCCGGTGGCCCTGGGGTGACAGTCCCAGTTTGGCTGGGCTGGGGAGCACAAGGCAGCACATTCCTGCTCCCACATATCCCACAGGCTGTGCTGCAGAGAGCCCGGGGGAGGCTCCAGGCTGAGCAGAGGGATGGAGCAGCTCTGCTGGGAGGAAAGGCTGGCACAGCTGGCATTGTTCACCTGCACAGGAGAAGCTTTGGGCTGAGCTCAGGGTGGCCTTGCAGGGCCTGGAGGAGCCCCAGGAAAGCTGGAGAGAGACAATTTCCAGGGGATGCAGGGACAGCACACAGGGAATGGCTGCCAGTGCCAGAGGGCAGGGCTGGATGGGATCTTGGCAATGAGGAATTGTTCCCTGGCAGGGTGGGCAGGGGCTGGGATGGAATTCCATCCCTGCATCCGTGGCAGTGCCCAAGGCCAGGCTGGACACTGGGGCTGGAGCAGCCTGGGACAGTGGGAGGTGTCCCTGCCATGGCAGGGGTGGCACAGGATAATCTGGAAGGTCCCTCCCAAGCCCAACCATTCCATGATTCCATGTGCAAATCCCACTCAGCCTTGGAAGCTGGCTGGGAGCCTTCCTGCACACACAGAACTCCCCTCAAGGCTGGCAGAGCAGGGTTGGAGCAGTGCCTGGAATGGGAACAGCTCCTCAGAGCTGGGTGGCACTGGCAGAGTCCCAACAGCACCCTCAGCAGAAAGAATTCAAAAGAAAAGGTTCCGGAGCCACAGAGCTAACTGAGACAGGCCATACAACTCCCAGTCCCAAAATTCCAGGGTTCCAGGTCAGCCCAAAGCAGCTCACAGGGAGAGGAGCAGCAGCTGCTCGTGCAGGCTCCAGCCCACCTCACCTGGGAGGGATCTTTAGGAATCCACTCTGAGGTGTAAAAGATCCCTCAGGAAGGTTGTTCCTTCTTCTAAAGGAATCCAAGGCAGCCTCACAGCACAGAGCCTGGAGCTCATCCCAAAAATGCTGAGGTGGATCCCCGTGCTCTGCTCACTCACTGACCCTTGGGCTGCCTTCCCCGAGAATGGAAATGGGACAGATTTCTTCTCAGGGAGCATGTCCCCATGGAAAGGGTGCTCAGGCCTTGGCAGGGGCTGCCCAGGGAGCTTTGCAGTGCCCATCCCTGCAGGTGTCCCCTGGAGGTGGCACTGAGTGCTCTGGGCTGGGGACAAGGTGCCCGTGGGGCACAGCTGGCACTCCCTGGGCTGGCAGGGCTGTGCCAGCCTCAAGGATTTGGGGATTTGGGGATTGTGTGACCAGAGAGAGCAGAGGAGAAGCTCCCTTCCCTCAGCTCCAGCAGAACCAGTGGCCTCCATGGGCAAGGACCCAACACCATGGCCATGATCAGCCCCAGGGTGGCTCCTCTGGAGTCTCCTCCTCCCCAGCCCCGTGAGGATCTGCCTGAGTCCTGCTCTGTGTCCTCGGCTGTTTCCCTTCTCCCAGACCACCCCGATCCCTTCTCCTGAGTGCTCCCACCCCCAGAGCCCCTGGATAAACCCACCTGAGCTCCTGAGCCTGAGCCGACCAAATCCCCCCTCTGACTCCCGGCGTGCTGCAGTGCAGGAGGATTTTAACAGGGTGTGTCTGATATTCCTCCTGGGAGCAGCAGGAAAGGCACCAGAGCCTTCAGATAAACCCTCTAGGAGAGGGATCCTGAAATCCCTGCTCCATCAACCTTCCAGCTCAAATGTGCCGAGGGACATCTCAGGAAGGGAGGAACAGAGCCACAGCCCTGGCTGGAGGGAAGCACCGACTTTTCCCCCTTTTCTTTGTCAGTCACTAAAGTATCAAGGAGGAGGTGACACTTGGGGGGAGGTTTGGAAAGGGCCCAGGAATTTCTGGGAGTGGCAGAGCCCCTCACCCTCAGCATTCCCTTGGGATGGGAGCCGAGGAGGGGTGCGCCGGTGTTCGCAGGGGTCCCAGGATGAGGGAACGGACGAGGATCTGACTCCATGTTTCAGAAGGCTGATTTATTATTTTATCATATATATTGTATTAAAACTATACTAAAAGAATAGAAGAAAGGATTTCATCAGAAGGCTGGCTAATAACAGAAAAGGAAAGAATGAATAACAAAGGCTTGTGGCTCGGACAGAGAGTTTGAGACAGCTGGGCTGTGATTGGCCATTAATTAGAAACAACCACATGAGACCAATCCCAGATGCACCTGTTGCATTCCACAGCAGCAGATAACCATTGGTTACATTTTGTTCCTGAGGCCTCTCAGCTTCTCAGGAGAAAAAAATCCAAAAGAAAGGATTTTTCATAAAACACGTCTGTGACAGAGGGGAAACACCCCAGCCCCTCCCCGGAATCAGCTCTCCCTCCCGCTCCCGTAACCCCGGCACGCCGGGGGCTCCGCCGGCTCGGAGGACACGGCCCAAATCCTCTCAGCGCCACTTTGAGAGCCGGGCCACTCTGCGGGGACAAAGGGCTGGAGTGTCGCTGTCACAGGTCACTCCCCGCAGCATCCCCGAGAGCGCTCGAGAGGGAGGGATGGGCCGAGCAGGGCCGGAATACGGGACAAGGTCTTAACCCCGGCCCGCACGGCGCATAAAACATCTCGAGTGCCACCAGGGCTCCGGTCTCTGGGCAACTGCGGGGGAATGAATGAATGTCCCCGCTATGGCAACAGCGCTGCGGCCAGGCCGGGCGGTGAGGAAAGGTCAGGCTGGTCATTCCTCACCGCCTGTGATTCCCGAGGAGCCCCGGCCGTGATCCCGGCGCCGGGACCGGTGCTGGAGCCCGCCCGGCGCGGCCCGGCTGTGCTGAGCCCTCCTGAGCCCCCGCGGCCGCTCCGGCCCCGCAGCGCTGCCCGGGGCTCCGGGGCACCTGCAGCGTCCCCTCCCTTCATCCTGCACAGCAACACTGCCCGGGGCTCCGGGGTACCTGCAGCGTCCCCTCGTCCTGCACAGCAACACTGCCCGGGGCTCCGGGGCACCTGCAGCGTCCCTTCCCTTCATCCTGCACAGCAACACTGCCCGGGGCTCCGGGGCACCTGCAGCGTCCCCTCCCTTCATCCTGCACAGCAACACTGCCCGGGGCTCCGGGGCACCTGCAGTGTCCCCTCCCTTCATCCTGCACAGCAACACTGCCCGGGGCACCTGCAGCGTCCCCTCGTCCTGCACAGCAGCGCTGCCCGGGGCACCTGCAGCGTCCCCTCCCTTCATCCTGCACAGCAGCGCTGCCCGGGGCTCCGGGGCACCTGCAGCGTCCCCTCGTCCTGCACAGCATTGCCTTCCTCCCTGTGTCTCCTTCCTACATCTCTTTCCTTCCTGCATCTCCATCCTCCCTGCATCTCCTCCCTGCATCTCCTCCCTGTATCTCCTGCATCTCCTTCCTGCACAGCATCACCTTCTTTCCTGCATCTCCTTCCTGCTCTCCACCTCCTTCCTCCCTGCACCTTCTCTCTGCATCTCCATCCTTCCTGCATCTCCTCCCTGCATCTCCATCCTGCATCTCGTTCCTCCCTGCATCTCCTCCCTGCACAGCATCACCTTCCTTCCTGCATCTCTTTCCTGCATCTCCATCCTCCCTGCATCTCCCTCCTGCATCTCCTTATTTCCCTGAATCTCCTTCCTCCCTGCATCTCCTCCCTGCACTGCCTTCCCCCCACACCACGATGAGTATTCTGTCCCCCCCACACCTGGGGGATCTGAGCCCCCACACCTGAGGGCTCTGTGCCCTCACACCTGAGGGCTCTGTGTCCCCACACCTGAGGGCTCTGTGTCCCCACACCTGAGGGTTCTGAGCCCCCACACCTGAGGGCTCTGTGTCCCCCACACCTGAGGGTTCTGTGCCCCCCAGACCTGATTTAACCAGCCCAAAATGAGCAGCCTGGCTCAAACTGGCTGTGCTGAGCCATGTGGCACCCACAGGAGGTGCAAATGCAGCCACCCCTCCCTGCAGGTGCCCTAGGGTGACCGAGGGGACACGAGAGCCCTGAGGGAGGCGCGATTTCTGATTTCTGTGAATTCTGTCAGATAAACCCTGCCCTGCGCTCCCCTCCTGGCTCAAGGTGTGCCTTCACTCCAGCTCCTGGCACAGTAAACTTTCCCTTTCCTTCAGCCCAGCCAGGCTGCGATGTGAGGATGGGCAGGGTCCAACAAAAACCATTCCAGAACTGAGTCCCTGACACGATTTCAAGCCCCGTTCTGCTGGTGCAGTTGGTTGCTGGAGTAGCTGGGGGAAAGCAGACTCCTAAAACCTTCCCCATCCCAAAGCAGGCCCCTAAAACCTTCCCCATCCCAAAGCAGGGCCCTAAACCTCCCCACTCCAAAGCAGACTCCTAAAACCTTCCCCACCCCAAAGCAGGGCCTTAAAACCTTCCCCATCCCAAAGCAGGGCCCTAAAACCTTCCCCACCCCAAAGCAGGGCCTTAAAACCTTCCCCACCCCAAAGCAGGGCCTTAAAACCTTCCCCATCCCAAATCAGGGCCTTAAAACCTTCCCTATCTCAAAGCAGACTCCTAAAACCTTCCCCATCCCAAAGCAGGCCCTGAAACATTCCCCATCCCAAAGCAGACTCCTAAAACCTTCCCCACCCCAAAGCAGGGCCCTATACCTCCCCATCCCAAAGCAGGGCCCTAAAACCTTCCCCATCCCAAAGCAGGCCCCTAAAACCTTCCCCATCCCAAAGCAGGCCCTGAAACCTTCCCCATCCCAAAGCAGGCCCTAAAACCTTCCCCATCCCAAAGCAGGCCCCTAAAACCTTCCCCACCCCAAAGCAGGGCCTCCCTCCTCCCCAGACAGACCCTGAGTGCAAACAGCCACCCCTGGCAGCCAGCAGGGCTCAGTGCCACTCCTGTGCCAGGCTGGCATGGAATTCCCTCCCAAACCTCCCCAGCTCCAGCCGGATCAAGCTGTGGGGGTGTGAGAGTCTGTCCGAATTTTCCCTCATCTGCCTCACGATTGTCATTGGGGGACCACTGAAGAGAAGACCCTACTGTCTAAAATCTCTGGCTCTGAAGGAGAAAGTCACACGCCAAAGGCCCTGAGACCTGAGAGCACAGAGCTGAGTTGTTGTTTTCACAGGTGTTGTTTGCTGTGTGCTACACTGAGCCCAATGAGAAGAAGAAGGGAGCACTGTGCCCTTTCTGCAACAACAACCTTGGGAGCTGTCCCACCTCTCGGCCTGGCTGGACTTCTCCTGAGTTTTGGGTGGTCTCCCATAGAAGACCCTCACCTGTTTTACAGCCACCGTGACAGACAGACTGGGATGTAAGGAGCCTCTCCATCAAGGACTGAGACATGGAACCCCCATGTGAAAAGGCCCCTCTGCTCCTCCCAAGGACTGAGACATGGAACCCCCATGTGAAAAGGCCCTTCTGCTCCTTCCCAGGACTGAGACATGGAACCCCCATGTGAAAAGGCCCCTCTGCTCCTTCCAAGGACTGGGACTGAAACCCCCAGCCCGGGGCAGGTGTGTGGGGGAGGCAAGCTGACCAAAGCGAGATGTTTGCCTGCAGGATGTGACCGCTGGACCAAGAAGACAATGGCTCTCGCTCACTGCTGAGAACATGGACTACCTGTTACATCTATTCCTTATTGTATCTGTTCCCCCCCCTCGCAATTTCCAATAGAGTTATCATAATAAAAACCTCTGAGCTAACCAGAGATTTTGAGATCTCCCCAGCATAACAGGTGGATCCTTGGCTGGACTGGACCAAAGGACATGGTCTCCATGTTTGCTAGCTATGTCCCCCTCTTTCTCTCTCTCTTTCTCTCTCTTTCTCTTTTTTCTCTCCCTTAATCCCTCTATCTCATTTTGCTGTGGTCATTCAATAAAGGTGCATTTGTTTTGATCATTACTGCAAACCCCCTGTGCCGTGTTGGTTTTTTGCACCCTGAGATCGCCCCTACGAAGCATCACGACATCCATTCACTAGGATGGATCGTGATGGGGGAGAACTGGGAGCAGCCCTGGTGCCCTTCTGCTGTGCTGGGCTCTCCTGCTGCAGCCTCCCTCTCTGCTTCTCCCCCTGCATTCCAGCTCCAGCGCTGCTGTGCCACCTCAGGGAGCTCCTGGGAGCTGGGACAGGGAGGGCTTCTGGTCAATATTTCCATTTTTGAGGTGCAGCAGCACCTCTGGGAGGAGCACAGGGGTCTCTGGAGGCTCTTCCAGCCACAGTGTCCCGAGCTGGAATGGCTTCACTCCACCGAAAAGGCACTCAAAAATATTATATTTATACCCTACAAGCAAATAAACTCCCCACCTTTCCCAGGGGAGTCAGGCACAGCCCAGAGCCTCCATCCCTCCTCTCCTGGTGCAGCACCAGGGGCACGGCTGGGACAAATCCAGCAAGGTGCAGCAAGGGCTGGCCCTGTCCCAGGGGCTGGAAAGAACCAGCAGGGAGTTTTCTTCCTTTTTAACCAGGAATAAATATTCTGCCAGCTCCTTAAATACTGCCAGGGGTTTGAGCAGCTCAGGTTCATAATCATGCAGAGAGGGACGGTGCTGGAACTGGGAGAGTTCATTTTCCCCAGAGGTTCTGCTCCATGATGGATGAGTTTTATTTATCACTGTCAAACATGGCTTGAAATTATCCCAGGGACATGAATATGCAGCAGAGAGAAGGGCACGAGAATATGGGATGCATAGAGGTGATCAAGGAAAACAACGTCACTTAGAAGTTTAAAAGGGATATTTTAGCCTTCATTAAGAAATCGCTTTCAAATTATTTGAAAACCACTATGAATACTCATGAGACTCAAAAGATTTAGAGCACAGTGTTCAAAGGACCCTGTACAAGCTATTTGTGTAAATGATTCCTTTTAGCAGCTCTCATCTTGTCTGTTTGGAAACTCAGCATTAGGGATTCACTTGTTTTCTTGGGAGGAAATATTTTAAAAGCAGTAAAACACCAAATACCAATTCCCTGCTACACTGGACCCTGAAGGACAGGGACAGTCTCAGGAACGCCCAGCTCCAGCTGCACTTTTAATGTCCCCGGCCTGAATTGTCACACACAGGGCAATGAGGGAGCAGGGGGAGAGATCAGTGAACTCCCTGGGCAGGAGGCAGAGCTGGGGCTCCTCAGGCTGGGGGTTTCTCAGCAGTGCTTCCTCCTCTTCCTCCTTCTCCTCCTCCCCTCCTGTGACCATGTTCACAGGGGTCCCAGGATGAGGGAAGAGATGAGGATCTGACTCCATGTTTCAGAAGGCTGATTTATTATTTTATGATATATATTATATTAAAACTATACTAAAAGAATAGAAGAAAGGATTTCATCACAAGGCTGGCTAAGAATAGAAAAAGAAAGAATGAATAAACAAAAGCTTGTGGCTCGGACAGAGAGTCCGAGCCAGCTGGGCGGTGATGGCCATTAGTTAGAAACAACCCCATGAGACCAATCCCAGATGCACCTGTTGCATTCCACAGCAGCAGATAACCATTGGTTACATTTTGTTCCTGAGGCCTCTCAGCTTCTCAGGAGGGAAAAATCCTAAGGAAAGGATTTTTCAGAAAACATGTCTGTGACACCCTCCCATTCCACTCCTCAACAAGAGCTCCCTGGGCTCAGATTTCCCCCTTTCCTGGGTTTCTCCACCCAGCCCTCTGCTCCGAGGTGTAAAACCAAAGCCCAGAACCCCCAGGGTTGGAAGAGCCCTCCAAGGTCACCCAGTCCAACCTTTGCCCGGTGCCTTTCTTGAACCAGATGGTCCAAAGGCTCCTGGCTGTCCCCTCCCCTGCAGGGTGTCCTGGCTGCTGGCAGCAAACCAAGCCGTGGCCCAGGCTCCCTCCAGAACCTCGGCCAGCTCAGCAGAGCTCCTGCCCTGCCCTGCCCTCCCCGAGCACCCAGCCCCTCCCACATCCTCCCACCCAGCCACCAGAGTGGCCAGGACTTGATTTTATTTATCCCTGAGGTGCCCCTCTGGCTCTTCCAGCTGCTGGTTTTTGTGATTATCTCACCGTGCTGGAGTGCCCATCCCTGCAGGTGTCCCCTGGAGGTGGCACTGAGTGCTCTGGGCTGGGGACAAGGTGCCCATGGGGCACAGCTGGCACTCCGTGGGCTGGCAGGGCCTTGCCAGCCTCAGGGATTTGGGGATATACCCCCAGAAATTCATCCTGTCCATGGTGACTGGAACTGTCATTGCAGGTGGAGATTTCCCTGCCCAAGCAGCAGAAAGAGCAGCACAGAAGGGTCCGGGCAGCAGCTCCCTGTTCCCAAAAACCAAACAGCTTCACCTCCTCACCTCCCCCTGCTCCCCCTGGCACAGCTTTGTCACTCCACTGCTCCCCTCACCTGTGTGAGGCAAAGACAGCGGCAGGGAAATAGGAAAAATCCCACACAATAAAAAAATTACAGCAAAACCCAACTGCAGTGGTGCAGAGCCTGGGTTTAACACCAGCATGGCTCAGCTGGTGAGCCATGGTGAGCCATGCCATCCCATCCCATCCCATCCCATCCCACCCCATCCCATCCCATCCCACCCATGGATGTGGGAAATGGATTTATTGAAAATTCCCCAAGCCTGGCACAAGGCTCACCCAGTGTGCATCTGTGTGCAAACCTTGAGACAAGAAATGCTGACTTAGAAATGCCATGGAATGGGACAGACATTGCTGAGAGAGAAATAGAAACAGAAACAAGTTTCAAAAGGTGGCCTTACAAAAAAGACGGGATACTTTAGAAAAATAGAACTATGAAAGATACGTTGTAGCAGGACCCACGAGGGGTCATTTTAGATGATTGGATTTGGACATTTAGACCATGGTGTGGTTAAGGCTGATAGGCCAAGAAACACTAATAGTGTATTGTAATTAGGAAATAAATAGCTTCTGATTGAGATGGAGTGAATTATAACATCTGTATTGTCTCACCCTTCACGTGAGACTGAAA
Source organism: Diglossa brunneiventris (assembly GCA_019023105.1). Taxonomy (NCBI): domain Eukaryota; kingdom Metazoa; phylum Chordata; class Aves; order Passeriformes; family Thraupidae; genus Diglossa; species Diglossa brunneiventris. Next base: position 707,180 of record CM032352.1, read on the forward strand.
ATGGAATACAAGTTTTTAAACACCTTTCAGTTACCCCATCTCTAAATAAAAAAAAAAACCTTAATCCAACAATCCCATCCCATTATCCCAACCCATGCCAAGCCATGCCATGCCATGCCATGCCATGCCGCCCCACCCCATTAACCCATGCCATCCCGGGCTGCCCGCGCATCCCGTCTCCCTTTGTTTCCTTGCGTACAGTGGCAGGGAGGCGGGCGGGGGCTGCGGGGAGCGGGGCTCAGCCGCTGGCTGGTTTCATATCGCAGCCGAGGTGATTGCTGGGGCCGTGCCAGAGCCGTCAAGCCGAACCATCTGGGTTTGGGAAGGTTCCGCACTTCCCAGGGCCGGCTCCATATGGGCGGCGCGGCGGGCGGCCCTGCCCTCTCCCGGCCCGCCGTGAATCGCGCTGATTGTTATTCAGGTGGGATGGCCCGGTCATGAACTGCACTAATCAAAAAACAAACTGCACCAAAACACTGCGGCTCACACGCTGGCGCGGGCCTCCCCCTGACCTCTGCGCACCAGCCGCTTCCAATGGATGTCATGCAGGTTGTTCTTCTGGATTTTTGCACCTTCCACAGTTACCAGACATCTGTGTAAATCCCCACCCCCTCGTGTTGGGCAGCAGGGTCAGTAATGTTCAACAATTCGACGTGGGAAGTCTCGCTGAGGAAGTACCAGGCCATAAATTTCCTCCAACAAGAGCCACCTATCAAGCCCGGCCTTGTTAAGAAGCTTCCCAGATATTAATCACAGGGAAGGGCCGATCCCGCAGCCTGGCCCGGGAGAAAGGAGCAGGAGGAGGCTGCACACGGAGCCCGCTCCCGCTTCACCCTTTAGGGACTTAGGGACGGAGCTCTGGAATTCCCGGTGCTGCTGGGATCGCCCTGAGAGCCAGCCCGGCTCTCCTGGGGCTGCTCTGCCCTGCTGGGGACAGTGCCCCGCTGGTGTGCAATGGGTTAAATCGCCCAGGCATTGCACCCCAAAGGCTGCTGTGGCCCCGGCATCGGCCCCTCCCCGGCTCTTTGGGGGGCTTGTGTCCCCAGATCCCCAAATCCCCAAATCCCTGGGGCTGGCACAGCCCTGCCAGCCCATGGAGTGCCAGCTGTGCCCCATGGGCACCTTGTCCCCAGCCCAGAGCACTCAGTGCCACCTCCAGGGGACACCTGCAGGGATGGGCACTGCAAAGCTCCCTGGGCACCCTTTCCATGGGCAAGTTCCTCCTCCCAGCTGTTCTCCATGATCACATACGTGTGGAACAGTTTGGGCAGTCTGAGGATGCCCAGGGTGGCATTTGAGGGTGCTGCTGGTGCTGCCCCACATCCCCAGAGGGGCTTTGTCCCTCCAGTTTCCCCCTCCTGCAATGTGCTCTGCTTGTTCCCACCTCGGAATTCCCGAGGAATATCCCACCCCCATCCCAAGAGATCTGAGTCTTTGGGGATGTGACTTCTGCTGCCTGGCTTCCTTTACTCCTGGATAAAAGGGTTTATCAGCACTTGAAGAGGCCAAGAAAATACAGCCAAGCATTTTAGGGCCTGTTTTGGCTTTGTTAATTTTCATTATTCCAAAATGGAACGGTCTGGTTTGGGGCTTGCAGGGTTTCTGAAGTGCCACAGGAAAGCAGGGGCTGGGATGGGAAGGAATAATGGCAAACCACTACTTTTTATCTTTTTATCTGAAAAGAGCCCCCCAAGCCCTGCTGCCTCAGAGCCCCCCATGTGTGCAGGGTGAACAGCCGGGCCATTGATCTGGGGCTGTGCAGAGCCTGACCCCTGCAGAACTGGAGCCCAAAACGAATTTATGCCCCTTTAATGGAGATAAAGCCAGAAGGGGAGAACATAACTCAGCCAGACAGTTCTGCTCCAGCCTCCCCTGCCTGGTTAAGAGCAACTTCTTCCCCTTGTTAAAGAAAAAAGCCCTGAGAGCCCAGGCCCTTGAAGCACTCGTGGTGAGAGGCTCATCCCTTTCCCTGGACAGGGAGCAGCTGGAGCAGCCTGGGAAGGGCTGAGAGGTGTTTGTGTGGTTGTGTCCCTGAATCCCCAAATCCCTGGGGCTGGCACAGCCCTGCCAGCCCATGGAGTGCCAGCTGTGCCCCATGGGCACCTTGTCCCCAGCCCAGAGCACTCAGTGCCACCTCCAGGGGACACCTGCAGGGATGGGCACTGCAAAGCTGCCTGGGCAGCCCCTGGAGCAGGGCTGGGCTCCGAGGGAAGGAGACAAAGGAACCTCATTCCCCTGGGGCAGCTCAGGAGTTTGGAGGGAGGCTCTGGAACCACGACAGCTCCCCCTGAGCACACATCCCACACCGTCCCAGCAGCTCCAGAGCAGATCCAGGCAAATCTGGGTGTCGGAGCTCAGCACATCCCTCCGGGTGTCCAGAGTTGCTGAGGACCCTGCCAAGGGGCTCAGAGACCCTGCCATGTGTCCCAGAACACCTGGGGATTTGATTTTGACCCTTGGAGAAAATTACCAGCTTTGTATGAGGACCTGAAAGTCACAGAAGTTTAAATAGTATAATAATAAAATTATCACAGGGTGAAAATGCAGATTTTAGGATTTTTGGTATGGGGGTTATGGGGACAAGATGGAGGAATCTGGGCGTGTCCAGCCTTTCTTCTTCTTGTTCTCCATGTTCTGCAGTGATGCTGGCACTTTGGGGTTGGTTTAGAGCAGAAGTGCACTGTCTAACACAGGTGATGGGTATTGGGAATTCAGTGTAAATATGTTATATGTAGTTTGTAGTGTAAAAGGACAGCACCGCCTCGGGGGCACTCAGAGTGCCTGTGGCTGCCCTGCTGAGCAGATCTTGGCCGGGCAGAGAGAAAATTTTATAGGTAAGAATTAATAAACAACCCCAAGACCGAAAAGTGAAGAGTCCAGACTCGTTCTTCAGCTGCGTGAGCCGAAGCAGAGACACCCTGCACATCTCGGGGCAGCAATTAACAACAGCAACCCGAGATCTGGGAGCCTCCAGGCTGGGAGGATGAGCAGCTCCATCCCCCGGAGGGAAAAAGCTGCTCCTCCCTCCATAAATTTTGGGAAACTGCTTGAACCTGCGTGGCTCGGCCCGGAAGGGGCACAGCGGTGCCACCAACCCTTCCTGGCACCTGGGGACAGGCTCAGCCGGGCTGGGGACGGGGTCCCTGCCGAGGAATGCGGGGCTGGTGCCGCGTCCCCTCCTTACCCCCACAGCTCTGTTTTTGTGAGCCCGGCAGAAAGTGACACTTTTTCTTTTGCTTAATTAAGTTGTTCAGAAGAGGGCTGGGCAAACAGTTGCGTCTACGTGGGGAGTCCTGAAGGGCAGAGAAAGCGCTGGGCGTTGCCAACATAAAAAGGGGGATTCTGTTATTGTTTGGGTGTAGACGGGTCATTTTTTCAAAGTTACTGCTGCCTGAGTGACCACAACCCTGCCGCAGCGGCAAAGAAAGGACATAAAGCTTCTAAATGCAGCTACCTTGGGCTCCAAAGTGGGAAGAAAAAAAAAACCAAACAAAAAAGCCCGGACGGAGCAGCGCTGGTTTTCTCTCTGCGGAGAAAGCGGGGCTGATTTCCATACGGAGCAGGGGAATGGAGCTGCTCCCTCCGGGTGTGCTGCTCCGGGGGTGGGGGACAAAACTGCTGCCAGGGGAGCTCTGGGGGTCCCTGCTGGCTGTGCATCCCCATCCCTGCTCAGCAGCCTGGTTCTCACCCGTCCCCAGCCAGGGGAAAAGCCCCAGGAGCAGCTTCCAGCCCCTCTGCACCCACCTGGCTCCCAGCCCGCATTTCCCAGAGCTCTGCTATCCCAAGCCCAAGAGATGTTTCCCACATTTTATCAGGTCTCTGACCCTCGAAGCTTGGCCTGCACCTGGCTGTGGTGTCCATGTGCTGCCTCACACTCTGGAATCTTCCTGGGTTTTACCAGCTGCTTTCAGGTTGGGTTTCAAGTCCAGAACAATCTGGCTTTTCCTACTGGGAGTGACAGAGCAGAGTGAGGATCCTGCCCCCACTGGCACACTGGCACATCCAGGGCAAGGTTCTTGCCCAGAGGGTGCTGGCACTGCCCAGGCTGCCCAGGGAACGGGCACGGCCCCGAGGCTGCCACAGCTCCAGGAGCCTTTGGCCAGCGCTGCCAGGGATGCCCAGGCTGGGCTTGGTGGGGTCTGGGCAGGGCAGGGGTGGCACTGGGGGGTCCCTGGGGGTCCTTTCCCACCCAGGACATTTCATATCCTGTGATTGTCTGGTTCCAGCTGAGGCTGTGGCTCAGGGAGGGCACCCCTGCCCTGCCAGCCCCCAGGGAGGGCAGTGCCAGGTGCCCCAGGCTGGGATCCAGCCCCTGGGCAGCTCTCTGGAAGCTGAGTGCCACATCCTGTGTGTGACCCTCAGACGGTCACAGGCTCACCCTGGCTGGGATGTTCAGCTGTGTGAAACTGAAGCTGCCTTGGGGGATTTGGAAGGATTCACCCTGATTTTGGCTGGAAGTTGGTGTGGGATGTGTGTCTGACACATTCTCAAAACCCAGCTGGTCTTCCCATGCCAGGTCCAAATCCAAAGTGCCAAAGGCTCCTGAACCCTTCCCATGCCAGCTCTGAATTCAGGTCCCTGAGCTCGCAGCCTTTCTCTCCTTAAGGAGCTCTCCTGGGGGCAGGAATTCCCCACATCCCCGCACCCTCCGGCCCTCCAGGGGCTGCTCCGGGGGTACCCCCGGCTGCTCCCCAGGGCTGGGGCAGCCCCAGCTCCTCTTTGGCCGCTTTGCCCCGCTCGAGGTTTGTCGCAGACATCTTTTATGGAAAACCCTTTCCTTAGGATTTTTCCTCCTGAGAAGCCGAGAGGCCTCAGGAACAAAATGTAACCAATGGTTATCTGCTGCTGTGGAATGCAACAGGTGCAGCTGGGATTGGCCCATGTTAAATGTTTCTAATTAATGGCCAATCACAGCCCAGCTGGCTCGGACACAGAGCCCGAGCCACAAACCTTTGTTATCATTCTTCGCTATTCTGTTCTTAGCTTAGCCAGCCTTCTGATGAAACCTTTTCTTCTATTCTTTTAGTATAGTTTTAATGTAATATATAGCATAAAATAATAAATCAATAAATCAGTGGAGTCAGATCCTTCGTCTCTTCCCTCATCCAAGAACCCCTGTGAACACCGTCATAGAGGTTGCTGTCCCCGCTCGAGGCTCCTGTCCCCGCTCGAGGCTCCTGTCCCCGCTCGTTCCTGTCCCCGCTCGTTCCTGTCCCCGCTCGTTCCTGTCCCCGCTCCATCCTGTCCCCGCTCGAGGCTCCCGTCCCCGCTCCCCCGAGCCGGAGCTGCCGCAGCTCCCAGCGCATCCCGCTCCAGCTGCCGCCTTTCTGTCTGGCAGCCCTCGGCGAACAGGAGGCGTTCCGTGCCCCGGGACCCCCGAAAGGCTCGGGATGCCGCGGGGAAGGCCCGCAGGAGGATTCACAAGGGCTGGACGGGAGCCACGGCCCCGCTGCCGCAGGACAAAGAGCGCGGCTCCGGCTCGGGCCGCGTTGTGCTGACGGCCGCAGAATCCTCTGGCACGGGGAGATGGAGCAGCATTCCAAAACCCACGTGTGGAGCGGGCAGAGCCCAGCGGCAGAGGGGATGGACACTTTCCGCAGGTGCTCGGCCAGTGTCCCCTCATTTGCATACATTTGCATGCTGTCAAACAGTGCCTGACAGACTCTCTGAGAAGGTCTGGACTCAGCCCAAACCTGTCAGGGACTTTCTCCTTGCCAGTCAAGGTTGGCTTGGGTTGCAATTAGAGGGAGGAAAGGAACACTTCTGACATTGCCGTGGAGGAAACTCTGGGTGGGGGGAGTGTAAAAGGAAAACGTGAATTTTCTGTAGGGAAAAAACCCTCTGAGCTGCTGTGTCTGCCCTGCTGGGGGGACGAACGGGGAGAAAAAGGGATTTATTTCTTTGGTGTGGAGGAAAATCTCTTTTTCCCTACTCACTCACGGTGGCTCCATGTGCCGCCAGCCCACGGGAGGCCGAGGGGGAGCTCTGGGGGCTGTGGAACAATAAATGATGAGACACAGACTTGGCAAAGCTGCACCTGTGCAGGCACACACCTGGCTGGGCCCTGCAGCGGGTGGGAGCTGCAGAGCAGGGGGGACCCAGGGAGAGCCGAAACACCCCCAGACAGCAGCAGGGCATGGAAACGCCTCATCTCTACCGGGGGGAAAACAGAAAGGACAGTGAGGAAATGTTTTGGAAGCCCACACCCCTTCTGCTTGTTGTTTTACATATTCTTCCCTCAGCTCTGAAAATTTCATACTTCATCTTCGCCCGGCCGCGGCCACAAGAGTTTCACGAGCGGGGGACAATAGGTTCTGTTTATTCAGCCACAATAAAGAGCCTGTTTCACTCTGGACTGCAAGTGGCTGAGCCATCTGGCCCATATCTCCACAGTAAAACATTGTCCGTGGCACAAAAAATGATTGCATGCCCAGGACAAACTGATGTGACCCGGGGATAAAGGCTTCCTCTGAAGCTATGATATCATACTGCAGAGGGGACACCGGCACAATGGAATCTGCTCCCCCGGAGCACAAGTGAGATAGGACTATTTAAACCCAATTTCACAGGAGACGTTTTGTCCTCCGTGGCAAAGCACCCAGATCCGACGACAGCATTGAAACATCTTTTCTCATGCACTCTGGAGGCAACAGAGCGGCTCTGTGTGCCCTTGGCAGGCTCGGGGCGCAGGAAGCGCCGTGCAGCACCTGCAGCCCTTTCAGCAGCACCAGCACCAGCAGCAGCAGCAGCAGCAGGAGCGTTTCACTGCGGGCAGCACCTGCAGCCGGCCCCAGGAACAAGGGCGGCTTTCTGCCCCTGCCAGGCGGCAACGCCGAGCGTGCCACGGGCCGGGCTCGGATGGGGCAGCCTCGGCACGGCCCCACCTGAGGGGGAACGCCTGGGAATGCCTGGGGATGCCTGGGGATGCCTGGGGATGCCTGGGAGTTCGTGGGAGTCCATGGGAATTCATGGGAGTCAATAGGAATCTGTGAGAATTCGTGGGAATCAATGGGAATCCGTGTGAATCAATGGGAGTCCGTGGGAATTCATGGGAGTTCCTGGGGATTCATGGGGATCCGTGGGAATTTGTGGGAATCCATGGGAGTCCTGGAGAATTCATGGGAATCCACTGGAGTCCACAGGAATTCCTGGGAATCCGTGGCAATCCATGGAAATTCGTGGGATTTCATGGAAATCCATAGGAATTCGTGGGAATTAATGAGAATCCGTGGGAATCCATGGGAATTCATGGGGATTCATGGGAGTTCCTGGGAATCCATGGGAGTTCATGGGAATCCTTGGAAATTCATTGGAATCCATGAGAATTCATGGGAGTCTGTGGGAATCCATGGGGATTAATGAGAATCCATGGGAATTCGTGGGAATTCGTGGGAATTCTTTGGAATCTGTGGGAATCAATGGGAATCCGTGGGAATTCGTTGGAATTTGTGGGAATCCATGAGAATTCATGGGAATACATTGGAATCTATGGGAATCCATGGGAATCCCTGGGAATCCATGGGAATCCATGGGAACCCATGAGGATAAACACGGGAACTGTGGCTTGCTAGTGAATTATTTCATGGCAATGACTCAGGGAAATCTGGCATTCCTGGGATGGAAGGCACACCTTGTGCTGGGCACAAAAAGGATCCTTTTTTCCCCCTCCCTCACACCAGAGCATCAGAACCATCCTGACAGTGAAATGAAAACAAAATCAGGAGTGAACCATCCTGCCCAGCTTTGACTTGGCTCTTTGGAGCTGAATTCAGACCAAGTCAAAACCCTCTTCTCCCTTTAGCAGAAATTCTCTTTGCCCACTTCTGCCCTCAGACACAAAGTGCCTTTTTATGAGTGGGTATCTGAACCCCAGACTCCATCTGTCCTAATGAAAATACACTTTGCAGGCCCAAAAACTAAAACAAAGGTGAATAAATCAGTCCCCAACGTGGAGTTTTCAGTGGCAGAGGCTCTAATCCGCCATGGAATTACAAATCTCACACCCAAACAATTCAATTTCCCCTACTCAGATGATGGAATGGGGCTGTGGTTTTGGCCTGGGCCTCGTGTTACCCTCCCAGGTCTGCAGTGCCAGCCTCAGCCACACACACCTGGCATTAAAACCCCCCAGACTCCCTCAAATCCCTGGGAAACACTGCAGGAGCCTGTCCTGGGCATGGTGACAGCACCTGGGAGCAGCAGGGAGCTCCCACTGATGCCTTGTTGGGGTTGGCTCACTGCTCTCTACTGCCAAGGACACAGATCCCACTGAAAATAATCCCAGTCTCAAGCACTTTCTATATGTAAATATGAACACCACCACCATGCTGGAAGAAGAAGACTTTCCAAGGCCAAGTGCAGTCTTCTCAGCCGAAGAATCCATTGAAATGTAACCCCCCATTTGCTGGAGAAATAATTATCAATAAAATAGAGCAAGGTTGTTGTGTGGGTTTTTTTGTTTGTTTGTTTGGTTTTTTTTTTTTGTTGGTTTTTTTTTCCAAAGTAAGAGGTAGATTGTGTTTTGACAGAAAAAAGGCACCTTTTCCTTTTGCTCTTTACTTTCTTCTTTTCCTGTCTTGAAGCAGGGATTTAAATACCTTGTGCCAGCGTCTCAAAGATTATCTCCTTGGAAAACTCCCTGGAGGAAGGACAGAGCTCCCCAAAGACAACCTTTTTTAAAAATTTGTTTGTTTCTTCAAGCTTCTTTCATTTCAGCTCTTCCCTTTCTGTTTCTGCCTCATTTTAATCCCCCTGAGCTGCAGCAGGAGCTGAGTGGAGCCCTGGGCGCTCCCCAGCGCTGCAGAATTCCCTCAGCACAGCATCTGCTCACAGCCAGTTGTCGGAACCCTGGGTGCTGAGAATTCCAGACTTTCTGTGCTGCCAGGCACTGACCCCCCAGAGAACACTGCACTGACCTGAGGCCATGGAGAAGCTTCCAGAATGGAATGACAGAACTGGGATTGTGGGTGTGGAGTTTGACTAGAAGTGTGTGATATCACAGGGGGGGAAACTCAGAGTTGAAGGGTTTAGAATACAGCAATAGATAGAAAGCAAGATGGAGGTTTTAGGGTGGAGGCTGCTCCTTCTTCTTCACCTTCTCCTTCTCCTTCTCCTTCTCCTTCTCCTTCTCCTTCTCCTTCTCCTTCTCCTTCTCCTTCTCCTTCTCCTTCTCCTTCTTCTTCTCCTTCTCCATGGGTTTGGGTGGTTTTGTGTCATTGGATAAAAAAGTGCCCATTGCAGGCACGGGTGGTTGGGTATTGGGTTAAAAGTGACAATAATTGAGGTGTCATTTCTTAATTGGACAGTTTATCCTTCAAAGGCCTTGCAGAGAGAGACAGGGCTCCATTTTTAGTTTGTTGAAGTGCTGCAGAACTCAGGGTTTGTGAGACTGCAACAGAGACAAGAACTGATAAACATCTGAGTCCCAACAAGAAATCCCATCTCAGATTTAATCCTGATCTTGGCAGAAAAGAGAAGCAAAGACTCCACAGGGGGAAGCTGGGGCAGAGGAGTTCCTTGGGGGGATCCTCGCTCTCCATGACTGTCACAGCTCCATCTGGGCCTTGGGGAGGTTGGTGGGGCCCCTGCAGGCACCTGGAGAGGGCAGGGATGGGACTCAGCTCTGCCAAACCCGCCTGGGTCCTGCCCTTCCTTCAAAAAGGATTTCAGAGACTGGGTTTGTTTTTGGTGTTGCAAATCTGTCCTTTAATCTGTGGGGTTTTCTGGTCAGGATCAGGATGGAGGAATGGAGTTTCAGTTTGCTCTTGTGACACAATGTAAAATACGGGATTGAATTTAAAAAGCTAAAGAGAACTTTTTAATGAGATCTCATTTTGTCACTTTTGGGCAAGGATTTTGCAACAAGCAAAGCTACTTTAAAAACTTCCTTTGGATTTTTCCTTAGGGGATCTGTAGCAGGTAGGGCTGGGCACAGTATTAGAATCCCAGACTGGTTTGGGCTGGGAGGGACCCTCAAATCCCATCCAGGGCCACCCCTGCCATGGCAGGGACACCTCCCACTGTCCCAGGTGCTCCCAGCCCCGGTGTCCAGCCTGGCCCCATCCCATGCCAGAGAGCAGGAATAAGGGAGAGCTGCTGGAGGTTTTGCTGCCTTTCCCACCCAGCCAAACACGAGCTGGATCAGCCAGGGAAAGCACAAGGGAGACCGAGGAAAAGGAGGAGGGGGAAATTCACCTTGGAAGAAATAAACTGGTGAGATGTTGGCTGCAGCTTCCCACCCCCAGGTGTTCCTCACTCCCCTTTGGCACCCCTTTAAGGGCCTTTAATTCCACAGAACCCCCAAATCCCCGAGGCTGGCAAAGCCCTGCCAGCCCACGGAGTGCCAGCTGTGCCCCACGGGCACCTTGTCCCCAGCCCAGAGCACTCAGTGCCACCTCCAGGGGACACCTGCAGGGATGGGCACTGCAAAGCTCCCTGGGCAGCCCCTGCCAAGGCCTGAGCTCCCTTTCCATGGGCAAATTCCTCCTCTGAAATGTTCCCGGAGTATCCGACAGGAGGGGCAGTGAGGGGGGGTCGGGCTCTGCTGCCTGTCCCAAGGGAAAGGAGGAGAGGAAATGGCCTCAAATGGCACCAGAGGAGACTCAGATCAGAAATTTGAAACAATTTTTCCCTCTCGGAGTGGTCAGGCCTTGGGATGAGCTGCCCAGGGAGGTTTGGGATCACTGGAATTGTCCCAGAGCAGTCTGGATGTGCCCTTGGGGACAGGTTTGGGGTGATGCTGGTGGGGCTGGGGGGGCACTTTGAGGTTTATTCCCCTTTACATCCCCCAGTTTATGCTCAGTTCAGCCAAATCCTCCTCGTCCTTTATCCCAAACCAGAGCTGACAAATACTAAAGCTCCATTTTCCTTTATTTACAGACCTTTCTCTGCCCTTTAACACCTCACCCTAACCCTATAAAACACCTTCCCAGCTGATCTCTTCTCCGTAATTCCTGCTTTCTGCTTCTTCCACCCAAAATTCTGATTTCCCCTCAGTAATTCCTGCTGGTTTCAGCTGCTTCCACCCCAAAAAAATCTGATTTTCTCTCAGTAATTCCTGGTGGTTTCAGCTACTTCCACCCCAAAAAAAAAGATTTTCCCTCAGTAATTCCTGGTGGTTTCAGCTACTTCCACCTGAAAAATCCTCTGGCTTCCACTGATCTGAATCTAAACCAGCATCCCTTGCCTCTGGATATGTCCATTTAATATATCCCATGCAAGCAGCCAACTGCTGTTCTCAAAGCCTATCTGACAGATCCTATTCACTTTCAAAGCAGCTCTCCATGGTTTGAATAATTATCTTTCATTTCCCCCTTTCTGACACTTTTCAATGATTTGTTGACATCTGAAGAGATATGTGCAATCTCACAAGAGGCAGCTGGACTTTCTCCCCAAAAGATACAAATACAAAAAGGATTCCCATACAGAATTGGAAATAACGATGTTCTTTGCAAATGGAAGCCTAAATCTGCATTTTAATGGGACATGTTTTTAAAAAGCGGAATTCATGAATAACCCTATGAGTTTTAACTTTTTCACTGCCAGGGACAAAGCAGAAGCACCCCTGGGAAGGAATCCTACCTTCCCTTTGTCCAGTTGGCTTCCCCAGCACCTGCTGCTGCAGGGCTGGAGCTTTCCTGCAGCCCCTTCCTGGCACACAGCTGAGGATGCAGCTCCCACCCTGGAATTTGGGGCCCCCAGCAGTGCCCCAGGGCTGGAAAAGAAGGAGCCAAACTCACAGGTAGCCCCAGCTCAGGAGCACATCCATGGAGCTCTCCAGCCCCATGCCAGGGGTCTGGGCTCTGTGCAAACCCAGCAGGATTTATCCTCACAGTGGCTCTGGGCATGCTGGATAACAGTTTGCAGATGGGAAACAGAAGGTCAAAGAGAGCAGGAGCCAATCCTCAGCCAGGAGCACAGCCAGGGTTTGGGGTCTGTTTGGGGACATCCATCTGGTGCTGGACATTTCATCCCTCCCTGGGCATTTCATCCCTTCCTGGACATTTCACCCCTTCCTGGACATTTCACCCTTTCCTGGCCATGCTTTTCCTGCCCAACTCTTCTGTCACTTCCACTTGAGGTGTTATTAAATGTCCCTGGAAGCCTTGAAAGGGCTCCATCCCCTTTTTATACCCCCTGAGCAGTGCATGGGAAAGAGAGAATTCAGCAACGAGTTCTGGGTTTTGTTCTTGAGTTAGGAAGTCTTGTGTCACTCTCTTTGACTCCTCAAATCATGGAATCACAAAAGGTTTGGGTTGGAGGGACCTCACAGCCCACCCAGTGCCACCCCTGCCATGGCAGGGACACCTCCCACTGTCCCCAGTGTCCAACCTGGCCTTGGGCACTGCCAGGGATGCAGGGGCAGCCCCAGCTGCTCTGGGCACCTGTGCCAGGGCCTGCCCACCCTGCCAGGGAACAATTCCTCATTGCCAAGATCCCATCCAGCCCTGCCCTCTGGCACTGGCAGCCATTCCCTGTGTGCTGTCCCTCCATCCTTGTCCCCAGTCCCTCTGCAGCTCTCCTGGAGCCCCTTCAGGCCCTGCCAGGGGCTCTGAGCTCTCCCTGGAGCTTCTCCTCTCCAGGTGAGCACCCCCAGCTCTCCCAGCTGTCTGGGCTGTGCTGTGTGCCGGGATGCCGGATGGGCTTTCTCTGTGTTCCGGGGGTGTCTCTGTGTCCCTCTGTCTCTGTGTCCCTCTGTCCCTCTGTCCCCGGGCCCGGGGGGAGCGGAGGCGCGGCCGCCCCGCAGCGCCCCCTGCGGGCCCCGCAGCGCCACTGCCGGGCCGGGCCGAGCCCGTTCGCAACCTTCGCCTGCCCTCCGCTGCTTCCCGCTCCTTTCCCTGCCCTCCGCTCCTTCCCCTGCCCTCCGCTCCTTCCTGCTCCTTTCCCTTCCCTCTGCTCCTTCCTCCTTCCCTCCGCTTCTTTTCTCCAGGCTGAGTCCCAGCTCTTTCCCCTTTTTCTCTTTCCCCTTTCCCCGCTCTTTTCCCTTTTTCTCTTTCCCCTTTCCCCGCTCTTTTCCCTTTTTCTCTTTCCCCTTTCCCTCTTTCCCCCCTTTCTCTTTCCCCTTTTTCTCTTTCCCCTTTCCCAGCTCTTTTCCCTTTTTCTCTTTCCCCTTTCCCTCTTTCCCCCCTTTCTCTTTCCCCTTCCCCAGCTCCCTCAGGATTTCTCCAGCCCTTTCCCAGCTCCGTTCCCTGCCCTGGACACAGAAGATCCTTTTTGCCCCAGCAGATTTGGCTTCTCCCTCTCTGCACTTTGGCTCTCGGGTCCATCAGGGATAGCCCAGGGTGAACCCCAGGGCACCCTGGCACGGGGCACTTCTGCCCAAACTCCTGGGGCACAGGGATGTCACCACCGGGATTTTTCAGTCCATGTGACCTTTGGAGCCATTGACCCATCTCAGCTCTAACCCGACTCTGGCCCTCCCTGCCACTTCCAGGGTTTGGCAAATTTTTGGGAAAATCAGCAGCAGGAGCAGCAGCAGCAATCCCAGCTGGTGTTTTCTGCTGAGGGACAGGGGCAAAAGCAAGAGCAGCCAGGGGGTGCCAGCTGGGCAGCACCTCCCAAAGGAAGGACCTTGGGACACTGAGCACATCCAGAGGGGACAACGAGGCTGGAGAGGGGCTGGGAACACAAACCCTGTGAGGAACCCCTGAGGGAGCTGGGGGTGCTCAGCCTGGAGAAAAGGAGACTCAGGGCTGCCCTCATCACCCTGCACAGCTCCTGAAAGGTGCCTGTGCTCACCTGGGGCTGGGCTCTTTCTCCAGCAGCACTGACACAACCAGAGCACACAGCCTCAAGCTGCACCAAGGGAAATACAGGTTGGAGAGCAGGGAAAAGGTTTTTCCAGCAAGGGTGAGAAAGTTCTGGAATGGCTGCCCGGGGAGGTGGTGGAGTCCCCATCCCTGGGTGTGTTTAACAAAGCCTGGATGTGGCACTGGGGGCCAGGGTTCAGTTGAGCTGTTGGGGCTGGGCTGGACTCGATGGTCTTGAAGGTCTCTCCCAGCCTGGTCATTCTGGGATTCTGTGAAATCCTGCCCTGTCCTTGCCTGAGGGTCAGAAGGGTCAGGCACTGGCATGGGCTGGCTTGGGAAGTGCCACAGTTGCTGGAAGTGTCTGGATGTGTCCCCTGGGGACAGGGTTTGGGTGCAGAGGTGCTGCCGGTGCTGCTGGGGTGGCACTGGCTGATCCTGAGGGCTCTTCCAGCCCTGCTGATCCCATGTTTCTGCAATTACCAAGGGCCACGCTCATTTTCCTTCCTGGGAATTAGGAAGAAACAAATCCCATGAAACCCTCCTCAGTAAGTTTGGAACAGGTGAGGTTCACGTGCTGCTGTTCCAAATCCTCTGTCAGATTTTGCACCAACACCTCCAGAACCTGCTGCCTGGCCAGACTGGGCTGGGCCAAAGGCTGGATTTGAGATCTCAGAGGTTCCACAGGCTGGGTTTGAGATCTCAGAGGTTCCACAGGCTGGATTTGAGATCTCAGAGGCCCAAAGGCTGGATTTGAGATCTCAGAGGCCCAAAGGCTGGATTTGAGATCTCAGAGGTTCCAGATGCTGGATTTGAGATCTCAGAGGTTCCAGATGCTGGATTTGAGATCTCAGAGGTTCCAGATGCTGGATTTGAGATCTCAGAGGCCCAAAGGCTGGATTTGAGATCTCAGAGGTTCCACAGGCTGGATTTGAGATCTCAGAGGCCCATAGGCTGGATTTGAGATCTCAGAGGTTCCCAGAGGCTGGATTTGAGATCTCAGAGGCCCAAAGGCTGGATTTGAGATCTCAGAGGTTCCAGAGGCTGGATTTGAGATCTCAGAGGTTCCCAAAGGCTGGATTTGAGATCTCAGAGGTTCCAGAGGCTGGATTTGAGATCTCAGAGGTTCCCAAAGGCTGGATTTGAGATCTCAGAGGCTTTCCCAAGCCCAGCCCTTCTGGCATCCCGTTCCTCAGGGATCACCGACATCCCGCTCCTGCGGAGCAAAGCCCAATTCCGGCCATGCCACAGGAGGAGCCGAGCAGGGAAAACTCCTTTATTTCCCTCCTGCTGCCCGGCTGTGCCTCATTACTGCCCGTGCCTGGTGTCACAGCCGCCCTTTCCACAAAAACAAGCGGGACCCGCGGTGTCTGCGCCGGGAGAGCTCCCCGGGGACCCGCAGCTCCCGTGGAGGCAGAGGTGGGTTCTTGTTAGGCTCCGGGAAGAGGCTGGAATGTAAATCTGCTCCGCGCCTAATTGCCCATAAATGTCATTAAGTCGAGAAATGTTTTCCACCAAATTAACTTTGGCTGGCGGTGTCTAATTAGCCGGAGATGCTGGAAGATAACAACGTATCGGTGTCTGTTTAACAAACCATCCCTAATGGGGCCTTTTTGCGGCCGGGCAGGTACAGCTGGCACGGCCCGGCCTTCCCGGGGCAATTAAGGACAAAACCGGGGCCGCTTCCCACCGGGAGCGTCTGACAGCTCCTTCTCAGGCCCCGACTTTGCGGGGATTGCTTTGAGGTTGGGCAGGAGCAGCAATGAATTTCACTTTCTTTATTTTTATTTTAATTTTTATCCCTTTCCCAGTGCATGCAAACCTCCCTCCCTCATTTCCCACTCACTCCAATCAAGGTGTCCCAAAGCAAAAGCTTTTCCATCAGAGTTTCAAATCTCCAAAGGAGAGGAATTAGCAGGGAAGGGATGGTTAAATCCTCGTGGTTTGCTGTTTTAACGCGGGGATATTCAGCTCTCCGCAGCAGAGGAAGCTGGGGAAGGGGTGATTAAATCCCTTTAAACCCCTCGTGATTCGCTGTTTCGGTCTGGAGCCCAGGACGCGGTTTCCCCTTTCCCAAAAGGAAGTTTTCCCCTCGGGGAAGGGCAGTGCCCGCAGGGTGTGTGAGGGGATGGCACCGAGGGAGCTCCTGCAGCATCACCTGGATTGTTTTTCACAAGGTTCTGCTGCAAAACGGAACCTCGGGAGCAGAAAAGTCACCCCGAGCTCCCGGAATGGCTTTGCCTCAGGTGCAATCTCTGATCAGAGCTCTCGGACTCTGCTGAGTTTATTCCATGCTGTCCTCGCACACAGATGTTTATTCCAACTCTTGACACGATGCAAACCCCCTCCCATTCCTGCTTTTTCTGCCAAATAACTCCCAAACTTCCGGGCTCCTTGCTCAGCCCTGGTGTAAATCAGCACAGCCAGTAAATCTGGAATTGCTTGTGCACAGCAAGCACCTGATTCCCAAAATGCAGCCAACATCTCCCAGATCCTCATCCCTATAATATTCCAAATTTTTATCCTTTAGGAGATTTAACACTCATTTCCCATTTTTTAGCCCCTCAAGCTGGTGGTGCAGATTTCTCTCAGTCCCTTCCCTCCCCTTTTCCAGAGTGCTGGAATCCATCCAGGGGTAACAGCTCTGCAGTAAAACCTGCCCAATCTTCCCTCCAAAAAGGGATTTTAACCAAACACCCACCTTTTTTCCCTAAAATTGGAAGAGTGGCCTTGCTCAGTTTGATAATGGATCCACCAGGATGGAATAGGAACAGAAATCAAATCCGTGCTGGCAGAGAGGGGAATGCATCAATAACCCCCACAGCTGGGTTAGAAATTAGGATTACATTCCTTGGGGCCTGGGAGGTTGTTTTAATCTGGACACTGAAAATTCCCCACAGCCACTGCACCTGTGCCACCCCGCAGGGACACGGAACCCGTGTCCCCAGGCTGGCACCTCCAGGAAAGCTCCCACAGGCCCAGTTCAGGAGCAGACCCCACCCCACAGAGCTGGGCTGGCGCTCCCCACTGCTCCTGATTTCTCCTCCTGGGGTGTCCTGCAGGAAACCAAAGGCCTGGGAGCTGCAGAGCAGGCCCTGGGGTGCCACACCAGCCTGGCTGTGTCACAGGAGGGGATGGTTTGGTGGCCCTGCCCTGTTTGGGATGGAGGGAGCAGGAGCAGGGACACTGCAGGACACAGCTCTGGCTCTCAGGCTGGGATTTATGGGAATTTCCCCTCCCTGTTCCCGCCCCTGCCCAGGCCCCGCTGCTGTTGTGGTGTTGAGGATTATTTCTGCCCCTTCCCTGCTTTGTGCAGGCATGGGAGCTCATCCAGTGCCTCGCTCCCCTCCGGCCCTTTTCCTGTGAGGAGTGGAGCTGGATCAGCTGGCACTGCCTGCCCTGAGCCCTGGGCACTGCGGGATGGTGCTGGCAGGAGCAGGATGGTCCTGCAGGCAGGAGAGGGGTTTGTTCCTGCAGGAGAGGGGTTTGTTCCTGCAGGAGAGGGGTTTGTTCCTGCAGGCAGGAGAGGGATGTTCCTGCAGGCAGGACAGGGATGTTCCAAGAAGGACAGGGATGTTCCTCCAGGCAGGAGAGAGATGTTCCTGCAGGGAGGAGAAGGATGTTCCAGGCTGGAGAGGAATTTATTCCTGCAGGCAGGAGAGGAATTTATTCCTGCAGGCAGGAGAGGGATTTGTTCCTGCAGGAAGGAGTAGGAATGTTCCTCCAGGAAGGAGAGGGATGTTCCAGGCAGGAGCAGGATATTCCTGCAGGCAGGAGAAGGAACGTTTTTCCAGGCAGGACAGGGATGTTCCAGGCAGGACAGGGATGTTCCAGGCAGGACAGGGACGTTCCAGGCAGGACAGGGACATTCCAGGCAGGACAGGGATGTTCCAGGCAGGACAGGGATGTTTTTCCAGGCAGGACAGGGACGTTCCAGGCAGGACAGGGATGTTTTTCCAGGCAGGACAGGGATGTTTTTCCAGGCAGGACAGGGATGTTCCAGGCAGGACAGGGATGTTCCTGCAGGCAGGACAGGGATGTTCCAGGCAGGACAGGGATGTTTTTCCAGGCAGGAGCAGGCAGCAGAGCAGCCACAGCTCCATGTTCTGCCTCAGCCCAGCACCACATCCCAACAGCATCTTGGAGTCCTTCCCCCTTTTTTTCCTCCTCGCTGGATCCCTGCTCACCCCGCTCATCCCAAACCCTCCTCAATTTCACGATTTGAGCCTTTTTCCCTCCCATAGGAGCAGCCCCTTCCCCCAGCCGAGGGCTCCCATCCCTGCCCGGGCTCCCCAGGGCCCTTCCCAGGTGCTTGGGATAAAGTTCCCATGGGGAATTTTCCTTCCTGAGCCTTTTCCCCCTCTCCCCCGAGGCAGAGCTCAGCAATGGCCCTTCTCCAGCGTTTCCCCACAGCTGCTCCATTGTTTTAATCCCACTGTGACCCCAAATGCTCCCTTTGGTCCTGGCTGAGAGGTTGGACAGGACACGTCAGTCCAGGAGCACCATTCCCCCCCGAAGCTGAGCATGAAATTTTCACTTTATCCTGGGATTATCTGAACCCCAGGGAGCCTTGAACTGGGGCTTTGATTTCAGGACTATCCTAGAAAACTCCATTTTATCCTTATAATTCCATTTTCCAGGAAAAAGGCAAAGTCTCTGATGGTCTTTTTGCAACAGGTGGGCAGGGGAAATCTCCGTGTCACCTTTTTCTGGGACAATCCTCTAAAATCCTCACACAAACAAAGGAGCTCAGGGGATTTTTGAGCCAAAAGTACTGCGGAGTGGAGAATCCCCTGGAGTGCTGAGGAAATATTTGGGTTTGCACTGAGCTCGTTTAAAGGCATTGCAGGTAAAGAGTAACAGCCGTTAGCAAAGGGACATTCGAGCTTTAACTGTTACCTCCCAGGAAAAAATGTCCACGGTATTCAGAAAAATAAAATACCTTTTATTTAAAAAAAAATAATCCTAGGGGAAACTAAAGTTTGCCAGAAAATTCTCTACTGCAGATTTTTAAATACATACAGAAATACTCACAGCTGTAAATCAGCTGGAAAGTATCTTAAAATGAATGAAATGGAATGAAAAATTAAACATAAAATTTTTTAAAAGTAAATTAAATAGAGGAAAATTAAAGAATATTAAAAGAGGTAGCATTGGAAATTTGGATTGGAAGTGGCAAGGTTCATTGAAAGGAAAATGCTGATTTATGTCCTGCTAAAACTAAAAATCTTTTCTGGGGTTATCTTTGTCTCATCTCTACCTGCAAACTGCTGAGTGACATAGAAAGACAAAAAATAATAGAATTTACTTTCTAAAATGACAAGGGGTTTATGTAGCACATCTTTTGCATTCGTTTAAAATTACCTCACTTGAAAAATTAGAATTATCTGATTTTTTTTTTTTTTGAGCTTTGCTGCTATCAGTGAACGCTGCACAATCAGTATTTTGGAGAGCAGATATTCAGGTTTCTGTTGGGCTGTGATTGTCACTGCAGCTCTCCCTGCTCGGCAGGGAGGACACAGGGAAGGGAAAAGGTGTCGGGCAGTTTAGAGGAGAAGGAAATGAAATTCTTCATGGAATCACTTGGGCTGGAAACACCTTTTAGATCACCGAGCCCAACTGTACCGCTGGATACGAGGATTTTTAGAATCCTCCACATGAAAACTCCTGAAGTTTTTTCACGGGGTTACTCACGAAACCATGGAGTGGTTTGGGTTGGGAGGGATCTTAAAGATCCCCAAATTCCAGCCCCGGCACCTCCCACTGTCCCAGGCTGCTCCAGCCCCAGTGTCCAGCCTGGCCTTGGCACTGCCAGGGATGCAGGGGCAGCCCCAGCTGCTCTGGGCACCCTGTGCCGGGGTGGGAATAAAATCTCCCGTGTTTCCCACCCCAAATCCCCTCTTTCCTTCCCCCAGAATATTGATTTATCCCCAGGAAAAACCAGCAAACCTTCAATTTCTGCCAAGTCCTTCCTCGCTCTGCCCTGAACCGCGCCCCGAGCCCGAGCTCAGCGGGCGGGACCGGCCCGGCCCGGCCCGGACCTGCTGCAGCCGGTGCCGGTGCCGGGTCCGGGTCCGGCCCCTCCGGTGTCGCTGTCGCCGCCGCTCGCCCCCCGCGCGGCCAGGCTGGCCCAGCCTCATTAGCGCGGCTGCTTAATTGAGCCCCGGCTCCGCCAGCTGCCCCTGCCGGCCTCAGCTGCGGCTCCTGATGGTCCCCGCCAGGCCCGGGCAGCGCCGGCCCCAGGCTCCGGAGCCTCGGGATGGGAATTTCCAGCGCCATCGCGGTGCTCCGATCCCGAGGGATGGGAATTTCCAGCACCATCCCGGTGCTCCGATCCCGAGGGATGGGAATTTCCAGCGCCATCCCGGTGCTCCGGTCCCGAGGGATGGGAATTTCCAGCACCATCCCGGTGCTCCGATCCCGAGGGGTGGGAATTTCCAGCGCCATCCCGGTGCTCCGATCCCGAGGGATGGGGATTTCCAGCGCCATCCCGGTGCTCCGATCCCGAGGGATGGGAATTTCCAGCGCCGGTACGGAGCTCCGGTCCCTCGGGATGGGAGTTTCCAGCGGGGAGCACCGTCCCGGGGCTCCGATCCGGAGGGATGGGAATTTCTAGAGCTGTCCCGGGGCTCTGGTCCCGAGGGATGGAAATTTCCAGCCCGGAGCTCCAGACCCGAGGGAATTTCCAGAGGGCAGCGCCGTCCCGGAGTTCCGGTCCCGAGGGATGGGAATTTCCAGCACCGTCCCGGTGCTCCGGTCCCTCGGGACCGAGGATTTGCAGCTCCGGCCCGGGGCTCTGG
The DNA here is from genome assembly GCA_019023105.1 of Diglossa brunneiventris. Classification (NCBI taxonomy): domain Eukaryota; kingdom Metazoa; phylum Chordata; class Aves; order Passeriformes; family Thraupidae; genus Diglossa; species Diglossa brunneiventris. The sequence goes on from CM032352.1 coordinate 727,725, forward strand.
TCCCGAGGGATGGGAATATCCAGCGTCGGCCCGGGGCTCCAGTCCCTCCGGACCGGGCGTTTCCAGCGGCCAGCACCGTCCTGGAGCTCCGATCCCGAGGGATGGAAATTTCCAGCACCATCCCGGTGCTCCGGTCCCTCAGGACCGGGTGTTTCCAGCCCCGGCCCGGGGCTCTGGACCCTCGGGATGGGAATTTCCATCGGGAAACCCTCGGGACCAGGAATTTCCAGCACCGTCCCGGGGCTCGGTCCCTCGGCACCGGGCGATTCCAGCGGGCAGCGGCTCCCGGCCCGTGTCGCGGCGCGGCGCGCTCGGCCCGTGCGGGGACAAGGATTCCCGCAGCTGGGAAGTTTGGCAGCCCGTGAATCCGGGCGCAGATCCCGGAGCAGAGCCCCGTGCCCGGCAGGTCCCAGCCGCAGGAGCGGGGATGTCCCGCGGGATGCTCGGACCGAGCCGGGCCGGTTCGGGCACCGCCGGGGTTCGGGCACCGCCGGGGTTTGGGCACCGCCGGGGTTTGGGCACCGCCGCTGCTGCCGCCGGGGTTTGCTCCCAGCAAATCCCAAACGGATCCGCTCCTTCATCCTGGAGCCGAAGGGGAAATTCCCACGTTTCCAGAGCTCTTAAGTGCGCAGCTTCTTCACGTATTGCAAAGCGGCTCCCTGTCCTAAGGAGTGGGGGAATTAAAAGGGGATTAAATTTCAGCTATTAAATTAAAGTGGTCCTCAAAAAACCCCAGATAAATACATAGATAAAAAACAGCCAATGATGTCAGAGAAAAGCAGATCAGTTGTAACAATAAATTATGTAATAAAGGAAAACAGGGCAAAATTCGGGCGTTTTTCTGTGCCCAGCACATCCGTGTCGTGATTTTAATGGAGCTTTCCTGGATCCCTTGATAAGAAATTCCCTGATACTCTGTGAATGCGTTCCGGGGTTTGTTTTTTAAAGGAATACACAGGTATCGTAAAAAAATGGGCAATTTCTGAGCTAAATCTCCCCCATCACGATCCCACGATGTCCCTCCACCCACCGGGATTAATTTCTTTCCACCAGGACCCCCCCATCGTGCCTGAGCTCGGGGTTTCCCTGCTCCAGGATTCTCCCCGGCGACGCTGCCTTTTGGAAAACGGGAATTCTCCCCCAAAACAGCTGCTACAGCACTGTGAGACAGCGGTTCCCTCGGGAATTCACTTCCCCTGGGCTGCAATGCAGTTTTATCCCTCAGGTTCCTTTTCCCAAACCTGCTGCCCGCAGCTCCAGGGGCTGCCCACGGGCTCCAGGGCTCTCCTCGCCCCTTCCCTCCTCCCCTCCTGCCCTCGATCACCTTTCCCGGGGTTAAACCGTTCCCCAGTGAGTTGTGCTGGATCCATCCTGGGTTTTCCAGCCCTTCCTGAGCAAAGCTTGGTCTGATCCCAGAGCCGGCCCTGCTGGAACCCTTCCAGCCTAAATTCCACCCTCTGGTAAAAGCCAACCAGGGCATTCCAAGGCAGGATTCCCCTGGGTGGGAATTTAGTGCAGGATTCAGGGAAAAGGTTCCTGTGAGCTCTAGGTCACCTGTCCCCTGGAGATGGGGACACCCCACTTTCCTGGAGCCTCTGGAAGGTTCAGCATCTCCGCTGACCGAGGCGGTGCCAAAAATCAGAGGAAGAACTGGAGCATGAACCAGCCACAGATCTCAGGGTCTGCCTCAGGCAGGAAAATCCCTCTCTGGCAGAGATTTCGCCAGGCTATCCATGCACCCCAGCAGGGCAAAGCTGGAGGGGATTTAGGGATGGTCCTTGGAGGCTCACATAGGTTTTACTTTCTTTTTTTTGCAGTGGAAAAGTCATGGAATCATGGAATGGGATCGTTTGGGAAGGGACCTTAAATCCCACCCAGTGCCACCCCTGCCATGGCAGGGACACCTCCCACTGTCCCAGGCTGCTCCCAGCCCCAGTGTCCAGCCTGGCCTTGGGCACTGCCAGGGATGCAGGGATGGAATTCCAGCCCAGCCCCTGCCCACCCTGCCAGGGAACAATTCCTCATTGCCAAGATCCCATCCAGCCCTGCCCCTGGCACTGGCAGCCATTCCCTGTGTGCTGTCCCTGCATGCCCTGGAAATTGTCTCTCTCCAGCTTTCCTGGGGCTCCTCCAGGCCCTGCAAGGCCACCCTGAGCTCAGCCCAAAGCTTCTCCTGTGCAGGTGAACAATGCCAGCTGTGCCAGCCTTTCCTCCCAGCAGAGCTGCTCCAGCCCTCTGCTCATCCTGGAGCCTCCTCTGGGCTCTCTGCAGCAGCTCCAGCTCCTCCCTGGGCTGGGCCCAGGGCTGGATGCAGACAAATTCTAAAACTCAATTCTGGATCATTTTCCCAACAACCCCCTGGCATTCCTGGGATGGTGCTCAGGGAGGAATCTGCAGGAATCAGGGATGGGATCTGCAGGGGAGGGTGCTGCTCCTCAGCCCCAGCTCCAGGGCATGAGCTGGTTTAAGGCACAGCAGTTAAATTAGAGTGAGCTGGGCTGGTGATCTCACCACGGAATTCCAGGGGGAAGGGGGAATGTGGCTTTAAAAACCTGGGACACTCAGCTTTTGCTCAGGAATGAAAACACAGGGAATTCCAGGGCTTCCCTGGGCTGGGAGGGGATCCCAGCAGGTCCCTGCACCCCGTTCCATACTGGCCTTTCCCCTTTCCCTTCTGTACAGCAGTGGAGCAATACCTCAATCCCTGCTGATCCCCAGATCCCACTGATCCCTCGGTAAATAAAACCTGAGCCCCTTCAGGGCTGAGGATCTAAAGAAGTTGCCTTTTAATGCAGACCTAAAGCTGCCCCATCACAAAGCTTTCTCTCGTTGCCTCGCCCAGGATTTCTCTTTATGTCCCTTTTGTGGTTTTATTTACTCGGTTAAAGGCTGTTCTGACAAAGGAAAAGAAGGACATTGCATTTTTGAAACATTTTCATATTTTAGGACGGAAGGGATGAAGCGTTTTGTGCCTGAGGATGTGCTCGGCACCCTCTGGGCAGCGTCCAGAAGATTTCACTGGGATGCTTTGGAGCCTCCTGATTAACTTCTGCAGGAGAAAATGGTCAAAGGGTGAAGTCAAAATCTGGGTTTATAATTCCAAGGCTTTCCTAAATGTTTAACTCCAGTGCTTTGGTGCAGCAATGACCAGATAGAAGATCAGTGTGGGTATTTTCTACATACTGAAATAATAAATATTATATTAATATCTAGATATTAATATAAATATTGTATAAATATTATGTATATATTTATATATTATAAATATATGGTGTAATAATATTATATAGTATTTTATTTTATTGTATAAGTATTATATTAATATTATATGAATACTATATAAATATTGTATCATTGTATTCTATAATAATGTTATATTGTATTGTTATATTGTATAAAATTGCAGAAATATTGTATTATATTGTATAAATACTGCATAAATATTGTATAAATAGTATATAAATATTATGGCATAAACCCCTGATTTTTGCCACGTTACACTGAGAGCCACGAGGAGTTTCAGCTCCGTTTGGTGATGAGAGAAAGGAATTTAACACCACGGAGCATCTCAGAGCTGGGCAAGGATCATCAGCATCACTGCCTGAGATTCTGGCAGGTTTTCCGCAGCACTAAAAGCTCTCTCTAAAATATTTTGATCACCGTGCAGAGTATAATTTTTAAAAGCAATTAATAACGTGATGTGCTGTTAGATTTGGAGACTCGGCTCCCCGCGGATCTTCTGCTGCTGCATCACTCGCAGTAGCCGCACGCAGTGACTGCAGTGGAATTATATGTAAATATATATATGGGGTTTTTTTCTAAAAAAAAGGAGCTTTGAGTGAAGCCTTAAACTCCAAAAGTCGAAGTGCCGGGAGCTGCCGAGCTCGGTGCAGGTGCGGCATCCTTGACGTGCGCTATGCCCGCGTCCCCTGGCCCGCGGGCCGGGCTGCGGCCGGGAAGGGGACAGCCATGGGGACGAGAATGGCACCTTGACACCGCCCTGGCCGGGGAGGGGACAGCCATGGGGACGAGAGTGGCACCTTGACACCGCCCTGGCCGGGGAGGGGACAGCCATGGGGACGAGAGTGGCACTTTGACACCGCCCTGGCAGGCGGGCCGGGCTGCGGCGCTGACCCGGGCCCGGGGCCGCTGCTCTGCCCCAGGAGCAGCTGAAGGCGCAGCTGCCGCGGGCCGGGCACGGCGCCGCTCCATGCTGAGCCGCCAGCTGCCGGGGGGAACGCCGGGCTAAAAGCCCTCGGAAATCACCTGAAAGCGGATTTTTTATTAAAAATAAATCATCCCTAGCAGCGCGGTGTGATCAGATCCGCGGCGTTCAGCGCATTGCGCACGCAGTGCTCGGTGCGGGGCGCGGCTCCGCAGGTCCCGCACACCGCCAGAGCGGCCCCGAGGCAGGGCAGGGGGAACACCGGGCTAAAATCCCTCTTAAACCGCCTGAAAACCGCTTTCTTATTAAAAATAAATCAGCGCGGTGTGATCAGAACCCTCTTAAATCACCTGAAAGCGGTTTTTTTAATTAAAAATAAATCGTCTCTATCAGCGCGGTGTGATCAGCTCTGTGCCGCGCCGCTCATTGCGCACACAGCGCTCAGCGCGGCTCCGCGGATCCCGCACACCGGGCTAAAAGCACCGGGCTAAAAGCCCTCTTAAATGGCCTGAAAACGGCTTCTTAATTAAAAATAAATCATCTGTAGCAGGGCGGTGTGACCAGATCCGCGCCGTTCAGCGCAATGCGCACACAGTGCTCAGTGCGGGGCGCGGCTCCACGGATCCCGCACACCTCCCGGAGCGGCCCCGAGGCAGCGCAGGGGGGACCACGCCAAAACTCCTCTTAAACCGCCAGGAAACCGGTTTTTTATTTAAAATAGATCATCTGTAGCAGGGCGGTGTGATCAGGTCCGCGCTGTTCAGCGCACTGAGCACACAGCACTCGGCGCGGGGCGCGGCTCCGCAGATCCCGCACACCGCCGGAGCGGCCCCGCGGCAGCGCAGGGGGGAACACCGGGCTAAACGTGGCCTGAAAACCGGTTTTTTATTAAAAATAACTCGTCTGTAGCAGCGCAGTGTGATCAGATCCGCGGCATTCAGCACATTGCATACGCAGCTCTCGGCGCGGCTCCGCGGATCCCGCACATCGCTGGAGAGGCCCCGAGGCAGCGCAGGGGGGGACACCGGGCTAAAAGCCCTCTTAAATGGCCTGAAAACGGCTTTTAAATTAAAAGTAAATCATCTGTAGCAGGGCGGTGTGATCAGATCCGCGGCGTTCAGCACATTGCGCACACAGCGCTTGGCGCGGCTCCGCAGATCCCGCACACCGCCGGAGCGGCCCCGAGGCAGCGCAGGGGGAAACGCGGGGCTAAACATGGCCTGGAAATCGCTTTCTTACTAAAATCATCTATAGCAGCACGGTGTGATCAGCTGTGTGCTGTAACGCGCATTGCGCACGCAGCGCTCAGCGCGGCTCCGCAGAGCCCGCACACCTCCGGGGCGGCCCCGAGGCAGCGCTGGGGGGACCACCAGGCTAAAAGCCTTCTTAAACCGCCTGGAAACCGGTTTTTATTAAAAATAAATCGTCTGTAGCAGGGTGGAGTGATCAGATCCCGATTTGATGACAATCTGATCACAATCTGTTCAGTGCATTGAGCGCGCAGCGCTCGGTGCGGGGCGCGGCTCTGCGGATCCCGCACACCGCCAGAGCGGCCCCGCGGCAGGGCACGGCTGAGACCAAGCTAAAAAGCCACTTAGCCCGTTGAAAAAGCTCTTTTTAATTAAAAATAAATCATCTGTAGCAGCGGGCGGTGGTGGGATCCGCGGCGTTCAGCGCATCCCACGTGCGGCGATCAGTGGCTGGGGTGTGCCCAAGGGGCACGGAAATCCCTGGAGAGAAGGGCAAACACCTCCTGCCCGGCCCTCTGGAGAGAAAGGGACAGAGCCCGGTCCTGCAAACCGAGGAGGATTTGTGGGGTCAGGCTGAGGTCGCCCCCATCAGCTGCCCCGCTCATCGCTGTGACTCGGCACTCCCTGCCCGGCCCTCAAGGAGGGCCCTGGGACGGGCAGGAATCCCGGGACAGGAAAGAACGTTTGCTTCAACAATGAGGGTCCCAAAGCAGCGCTAAAATGGGCGCTGCAACAGGAGAGTGTGAGAGCCAAGGCACAGGGTGAGCTTCCCGGGGCAGATCCCCAAACTTCCCGGCCTCCAGACCATCATCCCTGTGTAACTGGTGCAGCCCTCCCAGGACAAACCCAGGGATGCTCTGGCTGCAGCCGGGGCTGCTCCTGAGCCTCTGCCTTTCAGGAAGGTGTAATTAGTCATGATTAGTGCTTTTACCTAAATGGAAGCAAAAAAACCCCACAAAACACATCGGAGCTTCCTTCACGTCTGCCCTGGTCACAAGTAACCACCTGAATAAAAAAATGTGAAGAATTTAAAGACTCTTTCTCTGACGGTGATTTGAAAACACTTTTCCAAAATAGAAATACTTTTTTTTATATATATAAAATGTCTGCAGCCACATTCTCAGCTTCTCCTGCTCCCCATTTCTCAGTCTCAGGGTGATTCGGATGCTGAAGAATCAGAGCTGAGGGGGGCAGGATCAGGTGAGCTCTTGGACTCTGCTGCTGTCTCCTGCCAGATCATTCAGGACAGAGGTGTAAGAAACATCAAGGAACACTGAGCTGAATTCCTGTTCTCCATATCCAGGCAAAATGTAGAAAGAAAAGGCCCCATGGGATCCCTGGGGCTGGCACAGCCCTGCCAGCCCATGGAGTGCCAGCTGTGCCCCATGGGCACCTTGTCCCCAGCCCAGAGCACTCAGTGCCACCTCCAGGGGACACCTGCAGGGATGGGCACTGCAAAGCTCCCTGGGCAGCCCCTGCCAAGGCCTGAGCTCCCTTTCCAGGAAGAAAATTTTACCTGAGTAAAAAAATCCTTCCTGAAAAGGCAGCTTGATCCTTGGTGATTCACCAGCACAAGGTTTAAGGTGGAAGCTTCCACCCCACTCCGTTTGCAGGGGAAAGGGATGAGGACACATCTCTTGTGGCCACTCAGAGCCATCCCAAGCCACTGCCATGTTCTGGTGGCACATGGGCCAAAGCCTGGTCTTATAGACAGGACAGGAGCAGAGGGCCTCAGGGGCTCAGCTTGGACAGCAGCAGGGATTTGCCCATGGAAAGGGAGCTCAGGCCTTGGCAGGGGCTGCCCAGGGAGCTTTGCAGTGCCCATCCCTGCAGGTGTCCCCTGGAGGTGGCACTGAGTGCTCTGGGCTGGGGACAAGGTGCCCATGGGGCACAGCTGGCACTCCATGGGCTGGCAGGGCTGTGCCAGCCCCAGGGATTTAGGATTTGTTTACATTTCTTTGACCAAACCCCACCTGAACCCTTAGCAGAGATTTGATCTCCAAAGGCAGCACTCCCTTTGCAATCAGGTTAAAATCCTGGTTAGATTTCCATTCCCAGAGCTCTGAGGGGTGGAAAGCTTCCCACAGTCCCATCCTTCTCCCAGACTTTTGTGGATACAGAAGGAAGCATTATTCCAAACTCTTTCTTCCCAGAGGTTTCTAAAAAGCTCCAGGTCTAAGAGGATTTTTAAATGTTACAGTTCTAGGTAGTTTCATAATTTATTTTCTAATCTGACACCTTGTATGGAAAAATTAAAAATCCCCCACAATATTGAATATTTTACACCACCGAGACTTTTGCACCAGGATCCTTCCACGCCTTTTTTAATCATCAATCCCTCAAACATCTATGCTCCTGGCAGTTATTTATTCTGACAAGGGAGGAAATATCAGTACAGCCAGAAAAACCTTCTGTACTGATCCAGTCCCTCCACAAAATGCCGGCCCCACTGAATCCAGCAGCAGAATTACCTGTGCCACACCCTGGGAGAGGAGACGCTCCACACGGCATTTTCTGCCCAGATTCTGAGGGATTCTGTTGTAATTAAACTGAGATTTTAGGAATGACCTCTAAACTTCCCGAAAAATCAAACCAGGCTGTCCTCCAGGCCAGCAATGACTTTCATCTGATGCTTCTCATCTCGTGTAAAAATTCACAGATGGACCATCCTTGTCCTTCCAACGCCTAAGAATAACTCCTAAGTACTGTCCCAGGGGATTTGGTCTGGTTTACACACATCTGCTGAGATACGTGTCTTTGAGCCCAGATTAAGTCTTTGTTTGACGATATTTGAGCATTTGTGAAACTACTTGGCAAGAATGTCCTGATTTTATTCATTCAGAACATGTGCTGATGGCTGCCAGTGGGATCCCAACGCTTCCCACAGAATCGTTTCATTCCCGACCTATTCACAGGAAAGGGAAACCCATGGCAGAGAATGGGCAACTGGATTACCTTAAAATTCAATTGTTCTCGTTTTAGGCAAATAAATTTTGGAATCAAACCTTTTCCTATCAAGACTGGTCGTGTTTTTCTGCATGAGCCCCGTGGTGCGAAATCTGCCGTGACACACCCAAGAGAGGTTTGCATTTCCCTTTTGTGGCACCGGCAGGACAGGGGAAAAGCACAACCTAAACTTGTGATTTTACACCGAGATCGGAGCAGAGGAGGCTCAGGGGGCCCTTGTGGCTCTGCACAAGTCCCTGCCAGGAGGGCACAGCCGGGGGGCCGGGCTCTGCTCCCAGGGAACAGGGACAGGAGCAGAGGGAACGGCCTCAGGCTGGGCCAGGGCAGGCTCAGCTTGGACAGCAGCAGCAATTTGCCCATGGAAAGGGAGCTCAGGCCTTGGCAGGGGCTGCCCAGGGAGCTTTGCAGTGCCCATCCCTGCAGGTGTCCCCTGGAGGTGGCACTGAGTGCTCTGGGCTGGGGACAAGGTGCCCATGGGGCACAGCTGGCACTCCCTGGGCTGGCAGGGCTGTGCCAGCCCCAGGGATTTGGGGGTTCTGTGGAGCTGCAGCAGAGGAGCCCCAGGAGAGAGCTCAGGGCAGGAGGGGCTGGGAGCAGGGCAGGAGGAGCAGCTCTTTGCAGGCTCCCTGTGCAGGGTGTTATCCCCCGGGCAGGGCCTTAGCCAGGTTTAGTTCTTATTTATTTATTTTATACACCCGTTATCCGGGTTTATTTAATATTTATTATATACAACCGTTATCCGGGTTTATTTACTATTTATTTATTTTATACACCCATTATCTGGGTTTATTCATTATTTATTTATTTTACAAACCCTTTATCCGGGTTTATTTACTATTTATTTATTTTATACACCTGTTATCTGGCTTTATTTGCTATTTATTTATTTTATACACCTGTTATCTGGGTTTATTCATTATTTATTTGTTTTACAAACCCTTTATCCGAGTTTATTTACTATTTATTTATTTTATGCACCCTTTATCTGGGTTTATTATTTATTTATTTATTTTATACACCCATTATCTGGGCTTATTTTTTTAAATTTTACTTTATACATCTGTTGTCCGGGTTTATTTATTATTTATTTATTTTGTACACCCGTATCCAGGTTTATTTACTATTTATTTTATACACCCGTTATTCATGTTTATTTAATATTTATTTTATACACCCATTATCCGGGTTTATTTATTACTTTTTTTTATTTTACAAACCCGTTATCCAGGTTTATTTATTATTTCTTTATTTTATACACCTGTTACCCGGGTTTAACTATTATTTATTTATTTTACACCCCCATTATCCGGGTTCACTCCAGCCCAAGGCAGTGTTGGGTGGCTCCAGGGCAGCAGAGAAGGCACAGGAATGCTCCCTGGCACAGGGCACTGCCCGTGCATCCCCTGGCACAGCCCGTGGGAGCCCCTGCCCGCCTGCCAAGGGGAGGGCAGAGCTCACTGAACGTCCCTGAACAGATGGGGGCTGGCATCAGCCACCCCATGGACCAGGGGCCTCTCTGGCCAGGAAAAGCCCCGGGCTCAGCACGGCACAGCCGGCCTGGGATGTCATCTGTGCTGTGTCCCTGTGGCCAGCCCGGGATGTCACCTGTGCTGTGTCCCTGGCACCTGTGCTCCTCCCACCCCTGCAGCCACCCAGCCCGGGATGTCACCTGTGCTGTGTCCCTGTGGCCAGCCCGGGATGTCACCTGTGCTGTGTCCCTGTGCTCCTCCCATCCCTGCTGACACTGCAGTGTCCCCAGCACTGGGGACACCCCAGGACAAGGACAGGGCAAGCAGCAAGAGTGGCCCTGGACCTGAAACCCTGCCAGGAAAATGCTGCCTGGGAGGTGTCACCTGCAGTGGCTCTGCTGTGCCTGTCCCTGCTTCAGCAGAAGTCAGGAGCTGCACAGTGAATTCGGGAGCTCCAAGGCAGATGGGGAGGACTGGAGCCAGGGAGCACTCGGGGATTCAGGGAGGGATGGAGCCAGGGAGCACTCAGGGATTCAGGGAGGGATGGAGCCAAGGAGCACTCGGGGATTCAGGGAGGGATGGAGCCAGGGAGCACTCGGGGATTCGGGGAGGGATGGAGCCAGGGAGCACTCGGGGATTCGGGGAGGGATGGAGCCAGGGAGCACTCGGGGATTTGGGGAGGGATGGAGCCAGGGAGCACTCGGGGATTTGGGGAGGCTCCTCACGTCAGCAGAGGAGAATCTTCTCATCTTCCAGCCCACAGGCACCAGAACCATCAGTGAGTCCCCATGTGCCCCTTTCACACAACCCCCAAATCCCTGAGGATTCTGGCACAGCCCTGCCAGCCTATGGAGTGCCAGCTGTGCCCCATGGGCACCTTGTCCCCAGCCCAGAGCACTCAGTGCCACCTCCAGGGGACACCTGCAGGGATGGGCACTCCAGCACCATTGGCAATTCATCCCAAAATTGCAGGAGCTGTTGGTTGTCAGCCCTGGCTGAGGCAGTGCCCCTGTTTCACACCGAGCATCTGCCACCTTTCAGACTCACAGGCACCGTCTCACTTTTGTCCTTCACCTTTTTCTCAGCTTAAATAAAATTGTTTTGAGGAGAGTCTCAAAATCCCTCACACATCTGAATTCCTAAACAAGGGAACCAGCGTGGGTTTGCCTTCAAATAATGGCCCTCAGTCCTTTCCTGCCCACACCTCCCACTGGCCAGCCTGGAAATCTTAAATTTACAAACTGGAAAAGATAAAGGAATGGCATGAGGATTATTCCCTTCTCTCCTCTGTTAAATGTAGGTGAGCAGAGCCCAGATTTATGGGATGAGCAGACAGCAGGGCAGGGTGGAGATGATTTCAATCCAAGCAAGTGGGACACAACCACCACAGGAGGTCACAGCCAGGCAAAGCCATGGTGAAAACGTCAGGAGAGGAGAAGGGTGGAGAAAAAAGGAGAAAAAAATGAGAAGGAAGGGGAAGGGGAAGGGGAAGGGGAAGGGGAAGGGGAAGGGGAAGGGGAAGGGGAGGGAAGGGGAAGGGAAGGGGAAGGGGAAGGGGAAGGGAAGGGGAAGGGGAAGGGAAGGGGAAGGGAAGGGGAAGGGGAAGGGGAAGGGGAAGAAGGGAAGGAAGGGAAGGGAAGGGAAGGGAAGGGAAGGGAAGGAAGGGAAGGGAAGGGAAGGGAAGGGAAGGGAAGGGAAGGGGAAGGGAAGGGAAGGGAAGGGAAGGGAAGGGAAGGGAAGGGAAGGGAAAGGGAAGGAAGGGAAGGGAAGGGAAGGGAAGGGAAGGGAAGGGAAGGGAAAGGGAAGGGAAGGGAAGGGAAGGGAAGGGAAGGGAAAGGAAGGGAAGGGAAGGAAGGGAAGGGAAGGGAAGGGAAGGGAAGGGAAGGGAAGGGAAGGGAAGGGAAGGGAAGGGAAGGAAAAATGAAGGGATACCTTTTCCTTTCCCCAGCTCTCTGTTGCTGGCCTTGCCTTTCAAATCAAAACCTTGTGGCACAAGGCTGTGGTTGGAGCCTTGGGAAGATCTCTGGATCTGGGAATGCAGGAGGGAGCCACATCCCCAGGGAGAGGGAAGGAACCATCCCCAGGGAGAGGAACCGTCCCTCAGTGTCCCCAGAGGCAGCCTGGTGTCCCCAGCCCGTGCAGGAGCTGCAGCCTCCCCTCAGCTCCCTCAGGCAGCCCCTGGGAGCAGCACAGGTCATTAATGATTCATTATCTGTACCCCTGCGTGTCCCTTTTGTCCCGACTGTCACAGTGTCGTTCTCTGTGTGTTTGCTGTGGATTATTGGCCACTAACACTTTGTAGGGCCTTTCAAAGGAGCTGTTTGCTCCGAGTCAATAACACATTCACCCACGAGGAGTTAATGCTCTGCCATCCTCCGAGGGGACAGCTCCCAAAAATCCCACCCATTGTTCCTGGGATTTGCGCTCCGGCTCCCGCTCAGCCCTCCTGCAAATCTGCATTTAAGGGAGGGCTGGATGGAAATGAGGGGCCGGGGCCGGCTCTGCCCGGGCTGGAAACCCAAACAGCACCACGGAATATTCTGGTGGCACTGGCAGCCTCGAGGGCAGCTGGGTGCATTTGGCCCACAGGAGAAAGGTGAAGGGCTGGAGTGCTTGCAGGGAATGCCCCAACAAAGGAGGAATGATGAGGAGGATTTTATTTAATTAGAAGGCTAATGAATAATT